>BMAV01021323.1:326248-342754 GCA_019973955.1 Trichonephila inaurata madagascariensis | reverse complement strand
GATTTGGTGTTGTTGGACTAAAATGTCTAAATATAATTTAAATACAGATAAAAAATAATTTTAATGGTTAAAATTGTACCAGAACAAATTAATGTATTTTCTATCTATAAATGAGAAGATTAATTCAAAAAGAACATTATAGTTTTTTTTACGTGTTAAGTTTCAATTAAAAAAATAATATAAAAAAATACCGATAAAAAAATCAAAAAGGTAAAGAATTATTTTTAGAAGTATCATGAAACAAAATAAAAATGGCAGTTTTTATTAGAGAAGTTAATAATGTTTAAAAAGGAGGAATATATTCCTTACTTTTTAGAAAGAAAACAAACTATTATGGCGATGACCGTTAAGGAATGTATAAATAAACCAAAATCAACATCATTATTTGTAACACATTATTTAAAATGGCCATCACTTATATACATTTATTGATTGTTTCTAACCCTAATTGTCATTTGTAGTAGTTTATATACAGAGATGGTCTAAAAATAGGACAACCTTTTACTTTTAAAAAGATCATTAATGAATATTTGTATGGAGTTCTGCTATAGATTAAATATCTAATATTCAAGATATCTTTCGTTTTTTTTTCCGAAGAAAAATTGTTTATATTATCCAAAGAGTTTGGTTATCTTTAATTGTATAATGATATTGTATTAATGATATATTGTATCTGATATATTGTAATTATGAATTTATTTATTTTTAACATAATTTCAATCGAAATTGATTCTGAAGTCGTTGAACTATTTTTTAAATCAGCTTTAAATGCTCTAAAAAAGAAAAACATTTGGATAATCCTAATGGCTTATGTTTGATTCGCAAAAACAAATAACTAAATCTTAAATGAAATATTTTTAAAATGACAGAAAAAATGAAAAATGATTCAAAATCAAGGAATAAATTTGTCGAAAATCTCATTAATTTTGTATTGCAAGAGAATGATTTCAAGAAACAAAGTTTCATCAAAAGAGAATTTCACAACATAACAATGTTACATCTAAGCAAAACAAAGACTTTATTATTAAACTTTCATAATATCATCCACCGTTACAATATTTACAAATCTTAATATGTCTGAGAATTGTGAAAATAAATTTTGTAACTGAATAGTGAGAATGCATTTATATCAATATACATTTTCTCGGAAATTCACTTTCAATACAAATTTGAAGATTCATCCATTGTTCTGAATATTCTTACAAATTTCTAACGAATAGTATATTTATTCTCTTAAAAATATCTAAATTTATTCTTCATACTTTTAGTTAAAAAATACTTTTTTGCTTACAAATCACTTAATTTTAAAAAAAGAATACATAATGACACATTTAAATTAATATAACTTTTCAGTTTGCAGAAGTAAATCTGTAAGTCTAAGCGCTTAGTGTTCGCTAAATATCCATAGAACTTTCAATGACAATGGATGTACTTCTTTTAGTGATAGTACTGTGTAAGCCAGTTCTTCCCTACAATTTTATCCCCACGTACCGGTCAACGTTTGATAATTTTACCGCGGCCCACTGAGGGTAGGGAACTTTGTTTATATCTTAGATTGTTTTGATGTAATAATTTAAATTTAATTGTATTTAAATATGCCTTCAGAATAAAATACAGTTACGCCAAAAATGAACATAAAAGGATTTAATTTGGAATATAGAGTGGTTACAATGAAAAGTTGCACAATTCCGAGAGAAATACACCAGAATAAATAAAATAGAGATAATTTAATGTTCTTCGGGTGACCTGGAACCATTTGATTCACGGTCCGGGGGTTGATGACAACTTCTCTTAAGGTATCCATCGTAAAACTGAACGATCCAGAATCGAATTTTTAAACCAGTTGCGACAACTTATTTTTTTTTACCAAAGCCTCTGGCGTAGCTAGTTCTGAGTGGGCCCTGTATCAGAATTCCTTCGAGGCCCTTTTTAGATATGAGAGCCCGTCAGATGGACTTTAATACACATTTTGGGGCCCATGTAGCTTGGATACGGCAGTAGCTACGCCCCTGACCAAAGCCTTACCTTTTTACTTATAAATCACCTAATTTTAAATAGAATATAATCTTTTCAATTTGTTGAGAAAGTTCTTTAATTCTAAGCGATCGATAAATATCTATAGCACCTTCAATGCCAATGGATGTACTTCTTTTGGTGATAGTACTCTAAGCCAGTGGTCTCCAACCCCAGGTCCGCGGACCATTACCGGTCCATGGATCAAATACTACTGGTCCGCAGAAGAAACATTAAATTATTTCCATTATATTTTTGTGGTATATTTTTCTTGGGTTTGGGCTACATTTTATGAAAATCACTTTATATTCCTTATTAAACTACTTTATATTCACTTTCTGGCATAGCTATACTTTATTCTGAAGAGTCACGATTAAATATAATTAAATTAATATCATTAAATCAAAACAGTCTAAAATATAAACAATCAACGTACTCCCCCTCAGCGGGCCGTGGTAAAATTATCCAACGATGACCGGTTCGCGGCAATAAAAAAGGTTGGGGAACACTGCTCTAAGCTACTCATGATAATGCAAAACGATTCAGAACCGAATTTTCAGACCAGAAGTGGCAACTTATTTTTTACCAAAGCCAGACTTTTTTTATAATTCACCTAATTTTAAATGGAATACAGTCCTTTCAATCAAATTCTTTAATTCTAAACATTCGATAAATATCCATAGAACCTTCAATGTCAATGGATGTACTTGTTTTGGTGATTGTACTCTAAGCTACTCCTCGTAATACTAAACGGTGTGGAACCGAATTTTTAGACCAGCAGCGACATCCCTAGTCTTGATAACAAAACTACAGCCAAAGAATTTCGCTTACGCATGGCTGAGACGACCCGAAAACGAAAGTTTTCAGACGTCACTAAGCAATAAAATCGCCTTTCTCTTTCTCACTAGAACAAGAGAGATACACAGAGAAGAAAAAAGAGATTTATTTTTAAACTCGTAGTAACTAAACACCACTGGGAGAGTTCATTCTGGTTTCGGGGAGGAGCAGATGTGGTATAAAACATTTCTTATTCTAACAACCATTGTAATGAGGCAGAACTAAACATTTATTTAGAAGTACATCTAGCAATGGATTTGTCATTAAGATTCATTCTTAGGGTTACAGAATATGTTTTGGAAGGAAGCGTTTTTAGGAGTTGTTGGTTCGGTTTTACGGAACAATATTCGTTTTTTTTTTGCAATATGTCGTTCTTCAATACTGATTATTACTTTTTACTTATCTTAATACTATGATGGTCTTTTATGAAAATTGAAAACTAAAACTACGTTTTAATGAAAATTAATATTTTTTATTTAGAGATAAATTTGAAGTGCTGTGAGTTAGCGGCATAATAGAACTTAAACATAACTGAAACTATGCTGATAAACTTTGGAATGAGTGATGGATTTGTTTCTAAATTTAAAGAAATTCTTATTGAAAAATCTATGATTTTTGGCACAATTTTTTTTAAATTAAAATTTTATCTTTCTTAGATCATTTTCATTATAAATAAGGTTCTTGATTTTTTTTTAAAAAATACTAATTTAAAAATAATATTTGGCTTGTAATTAGTTAGATATTTGCTTAATGTTTATTTTTATGTAAAATTTCTGTTTTATTTTCATTTATTATTTTTATTTATTTAAAGGAATATCACCCAATTATTTGATGTAAAATTAATATTAATTCGAAGTATTTGTAATACATAATTCACCGAAGAAAACTTCACCGAAAATAGTGTTTTTATAACCAGAGTTCTGATATAAGCCAATTAAGTCAAAACTAGTTAAAATGCAGTTGGACATCACTCTTTGATCCCCGAAACAATATAATTTTTGATTAATTATGTACAGTAATACACGGAAATTATGCAATAGGTGGGACTGAAAGATGACTACTTAAGTTGAATTCGCGTATGTCGGGACAGAGTTTCGTATAAAAGTGCATATAAATTATTTTTAATTGGCGAAGACGAAAGAAATACAGTCGAACCTCTATATAATGAAACTCTATATTGCGAATTTTTCTCTATAGCGAACTTTTTTTGGGGACCAACAACGTTTCACGATTTTCTTCGTAAAATAACCTCCCAATAGCGAAGTATATTTTCTATATAACGAACTTTTTCTGTTGTGATTCAATTTTTTTTCTTCCTATTTTTGCAGTATTTCTGGACACACATTTCGAGTTATTCTCTATTTTAGCACAATTTATGGTAGTCATAAATCTGGAACTGGCTTTATTAGATGACAAACTCACCGAGAGCAATAGAATTCGGCGCATTTCATCCAAGAAGTGCAACCTTTAACCATCACTCTCGAGTTCACTGGAAACATCTTCGATATCCCCTTTCACCCTCATTTGAGTCTCGTGTCGTTGAACTAGTCTTTATTCATTTGTAGTACTGATCAGTCGTTCTGGTAACTTCATTTCTTGTAGCTCGAAAATGTCAAAGCGTAAGTACTTGAGAATCAAAGAAAAAATATTTAATTCTTCAGGAAGTGGATAAAGGCGTCAAGAAACTTTTCTAGCAGTTTTTTTTTCTTTTCTGATAGATAAAACATATAAAATAAATATATATTAATTCACAAAAAGAAAGTATGTAAAGTGTTAATGAATTAAAAATGTTTTTTATGTGGCTTATAAAGAAAATTGAAAGATGAACCTCTATATAACGAATTTTCCATATAAGGAGCTTTTTTTTCGGGATTTAACGACTTCGTTGTACAGAGGTCGGACTGTAATAGCTTAGAAAAAAATATGTTTAGTAAAATCTGAGATAACACAAATATAAAATAGCAAAATGAAGTTATTTTGCTATTCATAAAAATCATATAATCATATAATCATATATCATATAGTTCATATAAAATCTAACAAAGTAGTCTGCAGGCTCAAAAATGTTTTTTTTCTTCGCAAAGTTCCCTTGTAGTCCCCCCTCCCCAAACTACTTTTTTTTTGTTGAAAAAATACGCTCTTCGTTGGAGTTCATATTTTCTAAAATTTGTAAACCCTTTTTGAATTAAGGTATCCGACTACGTTCGGAAACGTTATTTTAAAAAAGCGCATAAAAGTATAATTTTCGTGATATTTAGTGCCACTTAAATTAGAATACTTGTATACAATTGTGTTAAGGACATTTTGACAAAAAATTTTTTAAATACAATATTTCGGCAAAAAATTAACTTAGAATAACCTTTTTTTCAAAATGTTCTCCTTTTGTGAAAAATGCTTCTATTATAATAATATTTTGCCTGTATATATCTCAGACCTCTGTACAGAGGCTCAACTATTATCTTTGAAAAATTTGTATTATTTTCAGAGTTACAACCAATTAAAATAATTATCGGCGTTTTTTCTTAAAATCTCTCCCCTCTGTTGTCGTAAAACATGGATAAACCCACTTCTAAGTTATATATTTCAAAAATTCTAGTTGAGCCTCTGTATAGAGGTCTGAGCTATATACAGGCAAAATATTATTATATAACAGAAGCAATTTTCGCAAAAGGAGAATATTTTGAAAATGGGTCATTCTATGTTCATTTTTTGTCAAAATATTGCATTTAAATAATTTTTTATTGTAATACTATTCTTAAAACAATTTTATGTACATTTTCTAATCTAAGTGACACTAAATATCCCAAATATTATCCATTTATACGCTTTTGCAAAATTAGGCTTCCGAACGTAGTCGGATACTTTAAAGTGAGGCCTTCTGTCTGATTCCCAAACATCATTCAATCTTCTGATTGAATTTGTTCTTAAGACTCAAGTTCTGCAATGTCTTGCTCTTACTTATACATTTCTATGAGCTCATCGATTGTTAGCTCCTGATCGTGGAAATCCAAGAGTTCTTGAGTGTCATTACTACCCACTTCTAAATTTATTCTCCTGACAACTTCTTCAACTACATGAACAATTTCAGCAAACTCTGACACTGATTTCCAAATGAGTTTCAGTGGAAAAAAAATATACACTTTTTACAGTTTAAATTATCTTTCTTTCAGAAATTTCGTTCCAAGATTGTACGATGATTCTTTCTGCTTCTAAAACATTGAATTGTTTCCAAAAGTACTCACGATACGTTCGAACATGTACATTAACTAAACAGGAAGCTCGGAGTGAGTAGTAGAGTTGTATAGCACTCAAACAAAAGCCAGACGAGATATGAAAATGTCGTCAATTCCGGGTTCGCGCTAGTCGCAGTACCATAAGTCGAAGTATCACTGTATTTAATTTGCAAATATATTTTTCAAATATTAATCGAAGTATAATTTGCATAAAACCTAATTTAATTTTTACGCTTTTAAATTCATTAAATTTAAGGTATCCGACTACGTTCGGAACCGTGATTTTAAAGAAGTGCATAAATGGATAATTTTCATGATATTTAGTGTCACTCAGATTAGAATACATGCATAAAATTGTTTTACACATTTTTACAAAAAAATTATTTAAATACAATATTTTGGCCAAAAATTAACTTAGAATAACCTTTCTTCAAAATGTTCTCCTTTTGTGAAAAATGCTTCTATTATAATAATATTTTGCCTGTACATACCTCAGACCTCTTAACAGAGGCTCAACTATGATTTTTGAAAAATTCACTTTATTTTCAGAGTTATAACCCATTGAAATAATTATCGGCGTTTTTTTTCCTTAAAATTGCTCCCCTCTGTTATCGTAAAATATGGATAAACCCACTTTTAAGTTATATATTTTAAAAATTCTTGTTGAGCCTCTGTAGAGTGGTTTTGAGCTATATACAGGCAAAATATTATTATAATATAAGCATTTTTCACAAAAGAAGACCATTTTGAGAAAAAATTATTCTAAGTTAATTTTTTGCCAAAATATTGTATTTAAATACTTTTTTTTGTCAAAATGTCCTTGAAACAATTGCATACATGTATTCTAATCTAAGTGACACTAAATATCATGAAAATTATTCATTTATTCACTTTTGCAAAATCACGGTTTGAACGTAGTCGGATACCTTAAAAATTGAAAATATTGTGTAAAAAATTAGAAAAATTATAATTTTTTTTCCTTGATAGTAGAGATGTAATAATACTATATAAAAGCGTAAAGCGCCACCGCATAGCCATTTGGACAATCAAAGTACTATTTCACTATAATACTTTATTTATCTTTATAAAAACTGATTGTTTCTAGGTCTAATCTAAAAATAAAGTCACGCAGTAATAAAATAGTTGCTAGATTGCGACAATGTCATATTTCCCAACTGACGTCATTTGAGAAACACAAAGCTAGAAATTCAATATTGGTTAATTGTGATGCGCGTTAAAAAGTTAGTATACTGAAGGTCATTTGAAACATGGTTCATGTTTCCCAGTGTTAAAAGTTAACTTATTCATTCTTGTATTCTCTGAAACGAAAATGTAGCAGTAAAATTGCAAATTTTCAAAAGTTTCAACAATTTACTTAATGCACACATGTAAAAGATAAGGAAAAATAAATAATTTTTTATTATAAAATAGCATGATAAAAGCAGTTTTGAATGTAAATGCTGAAACAGTTTTAACACTAGGGAGGTTTTAACTTTAAATATTACTTTCTAATTAATTTTTGAATAAATACCTAAGATACAAAGTTGTAAGAGGTTTAACCCCAGTTCACAGTAAACGTCAATGTATTTTTCAACGCGTTTTTTTTTCTTTCTTGATTTTTATTACATGTTTTAAAGTAATGTTTTTCTCCTATCGGCATAACATTAAATATTTTTTTAAAATTATTTACAAATTTGATTGTGTATTATTGTATGTATTGAATAATAATCTAACTCTTTTTCATGCTATAAAACTCAATTGTTATGTTTAAATAAGAAGCATTTAAAACTATGCTGAGAAACAAAATTTAATATAATTCGAAAGATAAACCGATTAATGTTTTTTTTTAACCTTCATGTGGTCAATATTTGTTAATGCCATAATTTTTTTCTTTAAAAATCAATCTTTACATTTTAGTTGTAAAATAAATCTAAAATATAATAATTTTAATCAGCTATAAAATGCAAGTTAAAAAAAAGCGAGAGCAACTTTTTGATCAGATAAACATTGTTACACACTCCCATTTAACCCCTGTAACTAATCAAAGATTAAAATCAAACTTATTTTCCTTCCCAACTTAAATAATTGCTTCTCTTTAAAAATTGGTCAAAGCAGACATTGAAATAATTTCAATCACGAATTTTATTCATAATAATTTTGTCAAGGCAATTAAAATTGTAATTTTTAAATTTCAAACTTCTAAGTTACTGTTCAATAAGAAGCTGTAGATTAATTGAAACCCTTAAACTCTAATTTTAAGTGATACCAGATTTGGCTCTTTTCTGTTCTAAAGTAAAAAGAAAAATGAAATAAAAGGAAGGAAAAGATGATGCGCAGACTTAAAAACGAAGCCATAACACATGATAATCATCAACTGGAATTATGTTAAACACTTGTAATAGACTGTGCTCCAAATAATTAGAATCTGGAATTCGAAAGTAGGTGACAAATTAATAGAGCACGGAAAATAAAAAAACTTTCTCCTTTCGTTCGAGTACTTTAAGATTCAAAGAATTACTGTATGGTTACACGTGAATGGGCACTAAATTCATAAGTACTTCAACAAATAGTTTTCACGATTTCTTTTAGTAATTTTAACTATGTAAGTAATGCTATAAAATATACTACAAAAATAATTCCTTTTTTTCTTGAAAAATGAAATTAAAATAAAAACTTGATATTTAATTACTGAACGAAGTCATGCATTGAATAATTTTATTGTCATTTTACTACTTATGTAATTAAATACTAAGTATGCCAAATTGTTCTAAGAAAAATTAATTTTGGAATATTTATTGCATTCGACTTGAAAAGAATAAAACTCAATTGATAAGCCTTATTGCTTAAGAATTTCTAAAGAAATTTTTATGAGTTGAATGTAGTGTCAAATAATTTTTAAGTGTTATTTTGAGCGAATGATAGAATATTTATTTCTGTATGAACGTTATTTAATTTTTTTGCTCTAAATTAGTTAAATTAAATAATCGTTTAAATAATTTGCGCCATTAAATCTCTGATTTGCAGTTATTATTCTTGTGAGAAAATACAATTGCTTAACTAATAACGGTGACCACGAATCCAATTAATTACGATTTTTAACATTCTTCAATTAAATTTTTAAATATACATTTTTATTACTCTATATTTTTTATACTCTATATTTGTTGCATGAAAAATAGGTATAATAGCAATAATAAAACGTAAGTATTTATAGGAATAGTTATATTGAGAGAGATTATCGGTAGATATATATCACTATATTTTATCATCAATTGATATGTATCACTATTTTGTTTTTAAATGAATTATTCTAAAATATAATGGTATTTATTTAATCTGTTATAAAAAGGTGACCAGGTTTTTTAGAATGAAAAGAAGGACAAAAAATTTAAGAAAAAGTTACAACATATAAATATATGACACATTTTATTAATTCAAACAAAAATACTCTAATTACGCTTGCATTCCTTTTAATTATTTACTTAAACAAGTATTTTCTCATTGAATGTTTATTTCTCGTCAATGTATCATTTTTTGATGTATTAGAAATTTCGGAGCAAAAAATATCCCTCATACTGAATTTTAAGGTAAGTACTGCAGCTAAAATATCAATATTCAATATGGATTTTTCACCTGTCCAAAAATTTTTATCAACTGAAAAAACTCTTTCAATTGTTGCGTTAACTCCAGCAAAGCACAGCATAACTTCAAAAGAATAACAAAATTTTCAAATGGAATGTGTTCAATTTTGAAATGGTTAAGTATTTCTGCCCATCTTTCATCAGTTTCAGCATGTTGATATTTCAATTGTTTCAATGTATTATAACTGAAATTTTTCTTCATGCAGACAATTGTCATCTATTTTAATATCAAGCATTTCTGCCGATAAAAAATCCAAACAATTTTCTGTATCTGCCCAACTTGCGATGAAGTCAGAAACCACCATTGAAAACTGTTATTTCCTGTGATATTTGTTTCAGACCATTCTTCGTCATATTGGAAGCATGTTTGGCTCATCTCTGAATACTGAGATTAACAGATCGGTTTTCAAATATTGGAAAGGTGGACACTTTTCGAGGAAGGACATAACCTATAAAAGGAGGACTATCCTTTCTAAAGGAAGACGGCTGGTCACCTTAGTTATAATCACTTCACTCTCTGATTTAAGTCTGATGCCTCCAGATTCATGTTGTACTAGAACTACTGACATTAATTAAAACTCTAACCAAAGAATTATAAAATTTTTTCACTAAAAAATAAGACAAAAAAAGTTATATATATATTTTTTAATAACTTATTTTGTTTCTTACAAAACAGTTTTGCAAAATATTTTGTTTTCCTTTTTTTTTCAGTGAATCTTGATATTTCTTAAAAGTCATAAGAACGAATTTTTCTTGCATAAATTCTTAAATCTTTCGTGATAGCAGAAAGACAAAACAATCGAATAGTTTCGAAAAATTCCAGTAAAACCACAAAGACAGCGATGCATTTTCGAAACATCTGCATTGTAATTGCGCAGGAAGTACTTTGGAAAAAAAATTACGTAAAATAAATATTTTAATGCCCACACATTCATAGTTCAAGGCCATGTCACACAGTTTTTTAAATATTTTGATAGAAAAAAAAATTATCCATTAGAAAAAATTATTATAAATGTAGTAGAAATCCGGTTGCAAGAAGATATAATGTAAAAACAAATATAAATTTTCATTGTCTGTCAACGAATTTCACGGTTTTGTGAATTCTTTTTTCACACTTCGAAGAATTTGTTTCAAAAGTCTCCGTCAAATGCTCTAAACATTGCAAAAGAAAATGAGTTACTGGAGCAATCTTGAAGCGATTAGTTCAGCTTTATAATGAACCATGAATAACCTTTCATGAGCAACCAAACATGAAATGTAAGGTCAATTAATTGATAGTCTGTCATTCAAAAATAGTATGGGATATCCCGTGTCACAGACGACTATTTTAAGGAATATCTCCATTTCTAGCTAATAGGTTATTTTGAATTAACCGCATAAAGAAATTTATAGAATGAAAAAGAAGTAAAAGAAGAGAGAAAAAAAGTCAGTTTGTTGAAAAAAAAAGAAATATTATTGAATATTGAAATTTAAGAAGTATTTCTTTTAATTAAAAATATGTTATTGTTTAATCTTTAAATAATTCTTTAATTATTAAGTCAGAAATTTATTTTTATTATTAAATCAATTACTCACTTATACAACTAAAGAGAAAAATCGTCTGGTTTTTTAAAAAGAAATAGATCATTCACTTTAATAATTTCGTTTCTAATTATTATGTGATCCAAAACGTATTTTTACAGACTCGAATGAGTTGTTTATTGTTCTTACAGTTTAATTCGAAATTATGTGATGAAAATGTCTGAAAAGATTTAATGAAAATACAAAAGAAATTGCTGCTAT
Organism: Trichonephila inaurata madagascariensis; assembly: GCA_019973955.1. NCBI lineage: Eukaryota > Metazoa > Arthropoda > Arachnida > Araneae > Nephilidae > Trichonephila > Trichonephila inaurata. The sequence continues at coordinate 331,248 of BMAV01021323.1, read as the reverse complement.
TTAATTTCATATTAAATATTATTATAATTTGTTGAATTCATTAATGTACAAAGATTTTTAAACAAGGCTCAATTCTAGTTGGAAACCATATAATTTTTAAAAATATGAATTATCAAATTTTCTTTGAAAAGATTAACATAAGCTCTATAATGAATGTAACCTCTAAATGAATATAAATTATACAAATAAAATTTTCCTTCAGATATGTAGAAAATTTGAGTTCAGTGACCTGAAATTTCTCTGTTTAAGATAATTTTTTTTTCATGTTTCGGAATAAAAACCAAACTGTTTGTAACATTTTTTGTTGAAAGCCGCTTGAATTTTACTGTCATATTCTAGCTTACATAAAAATGTCTGAAGTATAGCATATTTTATCACGCTCCTCATTTTTGTTTTGTAGAAATTGCATTACATTAAACAAATTAATTTTACCGCACTTTATTTTGGACTAACATAAGCATTTAGAGTTAATTTCACTAAAATACTTAAAAGTAATAAGTTTTCCAGTGGAATTTAACCATTAATATCAAATTAAAATGTTTGAAAAAATAGTAAAAAGATAAAAAGGAATGAACTGTTATCATAAAAGAATACATTTTGTATTAAATACTGAAACGGATATTTGTTAATATAATTTAAATCTATAAGCATTATAATTATAAAAATACCTTTTTCATTATGCGACTGTCTCTGAAGAAGTGCTCCTGCTAGAATAATTATCTCGATTCCTTATCCCGGACATAAGTTAAACTTACATCAAATAAAAGAATGATTGTTTTAACTGAAATCCATCTCAATTATACAGAGCAGTTTTGTTGAAATAATAATAACCTTTTGTTTTAAATATGTCTTCACAAGGGAACAATCAGTATTGTTTGATTGCCTTCCGAAAGATGGCGCCACGATTTTCATCAAGCCTCATTTAGAAAGTTTCAATGTATACTAAAAAATAGATTTGCATAAAAATGATTGAAAAAAAAAGTCTTATAATTATGAAGAGTGAACTAAATAAGTGACAAAGAAGAATGCATATTTAACAAAGCGAAGAGAATTTACGCCCTTCAATAGTTTGAATTAATAAAATTATTTTGTGCATTTAAAAAGTTGTACAAGGATATCTCACTAAAAAAAAATTACAATGCTTTTAAAATTTCTTTCAAATGAAGTTTTGATTATTATGAAAAACAAAAACAAACTATAATAATTAAAATGTTTTTAAATTTCTATGTTATAAATATGAAAAAATATGTAATTTAATTTATTATCAAGTATACATATAATTACTTTTATTTTATCCAGAGAAACAATTTTATAACATAGAACATTATCTGGAAATTTCTATAAATGCAACACTTTATTTTTTTGCAAATCATAAACATTAGTATTTGTAAGTATCATATACATATTTAATGACATAGCTACTTGGTGGTTAAGAAAATTGTTCTTTGCAATCTATGCATATGGAAACTTTTAAAAATGAAACTCATAATTGGTAAAAACAAACTTAACCTGGGATTAAAAATACTCATTATTTTTTTTCTTTATAAAAGAATAAATAAAGAAGATGTTATACTTTTTTTCATAAAATGAAGGAATTCTTTCGTAAAAAATATAAGACCCACAAAATTTTCTGTGGAAAGAATTGTACAATTTGCTGAAGATGCAAATAATTTCAATTTGTGAGCTTCATGTGATAATCTTTGGATTTTAGATAGCATTTCTTGCCGGAAATGTATTGGTTACCATTGAATTTTCAATTATTTGATTCATCTGTAACTTTCACCGTAATGTTCAACATATTATTAAGGATGAAAAAAATATGTCATAAATAAGAAGCTCTTCATTACATTTTATATAAAAAAAATATATCAGATGTTTATATTTAAAAATTTAATATTTTTTTCTCATCAAAGAGACGAAAATTAATTTCAACTAGATGATCCTTTTTTAACGAATTGATGTGAATCATTCCATCAAAACTAATAATTTTATAAAATAAACTATAGATTATAAATAAAATTTGTTAGTTGCTACATTAATTAAAATAAAAATAATAAATGTTAATATTGACAGAATTAGTTCTTGAACACAGTAGCAAATAAATAACTCAATCTAACAATTTCAAAATCCACAAATATAAGAAATAAGAAAAAAAAAGAATAAATATATAAAAATATACGCGATATAATTATGTTTAAGTGTCGGCAGTTATATATCAACTAATAATTACGACAAATACATCTAATCGGGCTATATTAGATTTGCAAACAGATTTTCTGCAACCTTGTCCATATACTCCAAACTGAACTAAAACTAAACTCAGTGGCGAAACAGCGCATAGAAGGCTAATGTCTACTGTGCCCTTCTCAGTTTTTATGACCTTATGCACTCGGGTGCATGAGTAGATGTTCCGGTTAAGGGGTTAGTCTGACGCGAAAACCCCAGTGTTCGGTTCCCAAGCAAGCTTGGTACTCATTTATTGACCTACTGAAGGGATGAAAGGCTGAGTCGACCTTGCCCAGCCAAAGGTTTAATCCCGGATATATGGCGTGGAAGCCCATATACTCTAACTGTTTTAATATTATCTGATGAAAAAAAAAATGTTTTTAGAGAGAGCAGGGAACTTTTTTTCGTTAAAAATCTCTTTGTAAATACTAAATTTAGATGTTGGAGGAGAGAAATAAATTTGTGCCCATTTTAATGACGGGAAATTCATTAATGTGTACACTACCTGACTTAAGTGAAAATAAATCTTATTTTACGAAGGATTTCCACTTAAACGGAACAAATCAAGTAATTTGCTGAATATCTAGGTAATGTGTGCATTAACAGTTTTCCAACTTTATTAAGAACTTCCAAAAAAGTATGCATTTCATGTCTTTCACAATTAAAGAAAAATATTGTTAGATTTGTAACATAAATGGTACACACACAATGTGTTTAATCCATTTAAAACAATAATGCTAAGAATTTAGTTAGACATCCAATTTTGTTTCCGTTACATCACACACAATCAGAAATATACTCAAAAACTGAAGTTATTCGCTATTATTGAGAAAAAACCTATTTGTATTTCCTCCAAAATTTAGGTCACGAAATAACTATAAGCATACTTTTAAATCCAATGTTTCGAGCTACGTTTTTAGATAAAATGGTTATTTCTCGTACATATTATAAATTCTGCCTTTATATCAACGTCATCGGATATATTATTGCATTAAAATTTTATTTAGTAGACTATAAAAATATTTATGTTATTTAAATAACGAAGACTCACGCAAAGTTTTTAAGAAAATAAAACATTGTGTACAATACAGACGAAGAAGGTACTATGAAATTTTTCAAAGCGAAATACAATAAACTGACGGTTAAATAATACATTCTTTCAGGTTAAACAATTCCTCTCAGTTTGATTATCCTCTTTAGAATTCTCGAGCTATTATTAAGAGACAGTGAATACTTTAATGGACAGAGAAGGAAGGATGAATAGCCTTTCACCTTTTAAGAGACTCGCCTAGTTGAAGCAGCGTTTGAAACATTGTTTCCTTAAAATTCTTATAGATTAGGGAAATACAGGATTATAAATGTTGAGAGATTTTTAAAAGTAAGAGGATGGCAAAGCTTTCATACAAAAATTGCATATTATTACGACTATTAGAAAAGGCTTAAGATTTTATCCTAATAGATAACAAAAAGTTAAAGTTAAAATATCATCTGAATTTTACATTTATTTTTCAAAAATAATTTTGATACATAAAAATGTAAAACCTCTTAAATGCCATCGGCGTATATATTCATCTCGGTCAACCATTGCGTTAAGCGCCCCGGACGCATATGTGCTCTTTTCCGAAATATGACTTTTTTTTTTTTTAGTTGCCATCTGTAAAACTATTTCTAAAAGATTCGAATGCAATAAAATGACATTGACAGTGTTTTCGAAGGATTTACTTACTTCAGAGAAAAATTTTCGCTTATTTCTGCCTCCACCCAATGCACTGCATACGTACGCCTTTCTGAAAAACTGGAGTGTTAGGGAGAGAATCGCGTAACTTTTAATTGGAAATTAAGGGATTAAATAATATTTATTTACTCTTAAGCAATTCGGTACTCATATATATGAAATATTACATGGCTTAATCAATGAACGATTTTTCTACTAGAAAACACACATCTGTTTGGAGTTCATGCAGATAGGTACGCATTAAAGCAAAATGTATTATTTTATTTTCTCTGCATAATTTTGTCTCCTAATAAATCAGAAATAGAGAACAAACTAAAAAGAGGAAATATAAACCGAACTAAGGCTTTGATGAAGTAAAAAAGGACAGTAAGACTGTATGACGATTCAGATTTTTCTAAGTAAGATTATATTTTGTTATAATAGCAACTTACCTTTTCTTACCCTTACTTATATTAAATTGTTTTCTCTCTCTTTCAAGCTGAAAGCTGTAAATACATTTGATGAATAAAATAATCTAAGCTTGCTTAGAAAATAAGCGAAAAATTACACGAGTTGAAAAAAATCAACATTTTTTATTAAAAAGAAAAAAAATTCAAGGAAAGAAGAAATAATATCTACATCTTGCAACATTTGAATAAAATGTGAACAATAATTTAAAATTGGATTTTTTATATTCCTTTTTAATACACTCTATAACAAAAAAAAAGCGACACCCCAAGAACGAATCGTCCGATTGACACAAAAATTGGTGGGTAGACAGAGTATGCACAGAATAGAAAATGATTAAAATTTCAGAAAAATTGAATGGTTTATTTGCGAGTTACATAGTTACAAAGTAAAGAGCGAGTGTTGACCAATCTCTAGCCTGGATGCAAGCTGCCACACGCCGTGCAATAGAGTGATAAAGCACCCTGGTGGTCTCTGCGGTATTTCTTGACAAATTTTCTCCAATTGTCGGGCCAGGTCATGAACATTCTCTGTTAGATGCAGTCGCCTTCCCATCATATCCTAGACATGCTCGATTGGAGACAGATCTGGC
>BMAV01021323.1:297511-317546 GCA_019973955.1 Trichonephila inaurata madagascariensis | reverse complement strand
AAGTTCATTTTTTGCCGAAATATTGTATTTAAATTTTTCTTTTTTGTTTAAATGTGCTTTAAACAATTTTATACATGTATTCTAATCTAAATGACACTAAATATCATGAAAATGATCCATTTATGCGCTTTTTTAAAATCATGGACTTGAACGTAGTCGGATACCTTAAATGAAATAAAGTAAAATTGTTATTTCAAGAATAAAAGGAACATGAAATATTTAATTAATACGTAAGAACATCTATCGATGGATTTTTGCATTTCATTTACTGCAAAATTTCATATTTTTTATGTTTTCATGTTACAATATTCTTTAAAATTCAGCTTGTTTTTCGATGCGCAAACGATTTCCTATAATTCTCGCTTGTTGTTTTTTTGTTTGTACTTGCCTATTCCGAACAGAAATTATAACCGCTTTTATTTGATATTACTATAAATTAATTTGTAATTTTTTTTAATGACTGAAATGTTAGTGTTTCGCGGTTAATGTGCTATACATAAAAAGAAAACATTTTTTAAAAATGCATTTCAATTCCTTAAAATTCTGCTTGTTCTTCGATGCGCAAACGTTTTCCTATACTTCTCTCTTGTTGATTTTTTGTTTGTGCTTGCCTATTCTGAACAAAAATTGTAACCTCTTTTATTTGATATTACTATGCATTAATTTATGAATTTTTTAAAGGACAATTTTTCTTTTAAATGTCAATGTTTCGATTAATGTACAATACGTAAAGGAAAACAACTTTTTAAATGTATTTTAGTTGCTTTGCATTACTATTATATTATTACTTTCCCCTAGTATTTTATGAAATAATATTATTTTTAAGCAGCGCTTGTTTCAATATGTTGATGCTTCATGAAATACAACTTATCGATAAAGAAAGTTATTATGTTAACAGAATGAATAATACTTCGTATGGAACCACATTTCATAAAACGTTATTTTGTAGATGCATTCAAATCATCTTTATTATTTCGAAGATGGTTTAATCCTGTTTATCTTGTTAGAGAGAAATACGATGTATTCTCATAATATATATTTAAGATTCAGTTAAAACAAAAGATTATCTGTATTTATTATTATTGTTGTATGAAAACAAAAGATTATTTGTATTTATTATCCGTTTCTCCTTCTACAGTTCTGTTTATATGTATATATACATGAATAATGACAGATAAATTCTTCTTATTACTCTTAGAGGGAACAAAAAGGCAATAAAAGTATTTTGTTTTGTGAATTTATTTCTAAATGGTGTGCTTCTGCAACATTTGAAATGCAACTTGTTAGATATAATGAGAAATGCTTTGAAAGATGAGCTAAAAATAAGAAACATACATTACTTATAATCAAGTGTATCAAAAAGAAGTTGTAAATTTAATTTAAAGATCGCAGAAAAAAAGATGGAGGAAAACAAATTGTGGAAAAAGAAAAAATATATATTTTTTTTAAATAAAAAGAGAAAAACAATTGATTTTTTATTAATTTTGATTCTTTTTTTTTTTCAAAATAATTTTGATAAAAAAAGAAAATTAAGCTATGAACTAAATATTATAACTAGATTTATAAATAAAGAAAAGAACGTATTTAAAATATATAATTTAATTCAAATGCTGAAAGTAACAGTGTTTCAAACTTTTTTTATTAGTTCTCAGGAATTAAATTACAGTTAAAAAAAACGACTCCTAGGATTTTAATTGAAAGAAAGTTTAGTACTATGTTCAAAATTTGATTGAAAATTTCTCCAACTTTTTACTTAATAGTACATTACAATTATCTGTAATATTTCAAAATTAAAAAAAATAACTAAATTCGTTAGATTTGGCGTAAGTAAATAATCAGAATAAGCAAATTTTTTCAAAAATATTTTTGAAATATTTTTTGCACATTTGATACTTAAAGTTTCGTTTTAATTGAAAACGTTTGTTTAACTACACACTTGCAGCAATCAATTATAAGTTGTTATTTTTTTAAAATTCAATAGATGGCAGCACAATGAAACTCCTATATCTTTGCGATGGACTCGTTTCGAAGTTTCAAGATAGAAATTAAAAAAAAAAAAAAAACTGTTTAAAGGATTTTTTTTTTTTTTTTTTTTGCAAATTTATTAGTTTATAAAACACTTTTTGGCGAATTTCTTTGCACATATAAAACCTATTATTTTCACAAATTTTCAAAAATATAATATTTAAAAATTAATGATTAAAACTAAAATGTATTAAAAAAAAGTTACATTTTTAGATGCCAAAATTCTTTTGTTAAAAAACTGGTTACTTATTACTTTTTACGAAAGTAACAAAAAAAAAAAAAATTTAGTTTAAAATTGCTTTCTTTTTCTTTTCAACAAAATGAAGAAACACAACAATAAGAACTTACATTCATATTAAATATGCTTTACAAGTAACGCCATGTATAATACATCAAAGAAATATTTTTTTAAGAATAATTTAACACATAAAGAACTATATTTACCGTAAAAATTTTATTTAGAGGAAAGAAAACTTTTATAGAAGCAATCTAGCACAATAAATGCAATCTAGTGGAATACTTTATGCGTATATTTTTCATTTTAAAGTCTTAGAAAATCATAAAATGTGCATTTTTGAAAATAAAATTTAAATAATTTCAAAAAAATAGTCTTCTAAGGTGCACTGGTACATTGTACATGAAAACATGAATAAATTAAATGCAGTTTTCATTTAATATTCTTAACTTATTTTGCGAGAAATTGTAGTATTTCATCATGGTTTCGTGGCAATTTATAAACTTCTAGCTTACGCCTTCAGGAGAAAATTGTTAACCCATTCCTCGTAGACAGACGTAAGTATTTTACAGTGAAGAATTTGAAAAATACATATTTTATAAGTCAAAATATGATTCTGTAAATCTATTACGATACACCATATCATTTTTCCTCTGTTCTTTGATTATTACTTGGGCCTCCATTCTCACCCATTACTTACACTTTACAGATGCTGCTAAAAGTTTTCACGTTAAACTGCATAAGTAAACGTATTTAAAAGGAAACAAAATAACAGTTTACGTAAGTTGTCTTCAGATGAAATTTCAAATTTTAGTTCAAATATTTCGAGGAAAGACAAAAAATTTCATTTTCATTAGAAGAAATGAGCAATGCGAGTTCGAAATCAATATAAAGTAGTTGGTGCTCTGTTCGTTTTTAGAAAACGTGTAAGTATTCCAAAAATAAATGTAATATAAACATGCTTCGAAGATGGTGAAGCTTATAACTTTAGACCTTTAAATCATTTTCATTTCATTGTTTTTTTTTTTATCTATGCATTCTGCCAAATAACATACTAAATGTAGTGGATTTACCCTATGCATTCTACTAAATAAGTATTAGATGCAGTGGATTTACTCTATGGATTTTATAAAGAAAACACACTAATGACAAAGGATCTTTTCAGTGAATTATATAAAATAATATACTAAATGTAGATCATACGTATTCGATCAAATAAATACTTAATGCACAGTATATCTATCAATATCTTCCACCAAATAGCAAACTAAATGCAGTGGATCTATTGTATACATTCTATCAAAAAGCAAACTAAATGCAATGCTATGCATTTCTTTAAAATAAAACACTAAATGCAATGAATTTACTCTATGAATTTATATGAATTAACACACTAAATGCAATGCATCTATGAATTCTACCAAATAACATGCTAAAAGCAGTAGATCTGCTCTATGCGTTCTATCAAATTTCAAACTAAATGTAGATGATCCACTCTATGCATGCTACAAATAAATACTAAATGCAGTGTATCCACTCCACTCATTTTATCAAATTGCAAACTAAATACAGTAGATCTACTCTATGCATCCTAACAAATAAATAGTAAATGCAGAGTATCTATTTTGTGCATTTCTATCAAATAACATTCTAAATGTAATGGATCTACTCTATGCATTTCTACCAAATATCACACTAAATGCAATGGATCTACTCTATAGATTCTATTAAATAACATTGTAAATGTAGATCATAGGCATCCTATCAAATAACATACAAAATGTGGATCATATGCATTCTACCAAATAAATACTAAATGCAGTGGATCTGCTTTATGCTTTCTACCAAATAAATACTAATGCTGTGGATCTGTGCTCTATGTATTCTTCCAAATAAGTACTAAATTCAGTATAAAATAAGTAGCAGTAAATACATTTGTTTTTCAACATAGTCTTATTAACATATTGGTTGAAAAATATTGCAAGGTTAAAATACTTCTTAGTAAAATTATATATATATATATATATATATATATATATATATATATAACTCATACTCATTAATCTAAAATTTCCGTAAAAGCTTTCTGAGGAGATTTCTATGAAGATCTGCGAATAATCAACCCTTCATAATTTAGCTCAGAATTAACCGTCGTATGTAAAATCAGGAGAATTAATTAGTTGTTTCGCTATAAGCGACGGGTAATTTCAAAACTGAGAACTGACGAAACATTGCAGAGAATTGATGGCATTCATTTATGAAAATTTTTCAAACTGCTGCATGAAGCTTAATTCTCGTTTAATTATTAATTCGGTTTTAATTTTCCGAAGTTATTAAACCTAATGGGATTCTTAAGTCACAGTAATGATTTGAAATATATTTAAACTGAATTAAAATCAGCGTTGTTGTTAATTCTAGTAGGATAAATCATAGTCCATATTTTGAAGGCTGTTTTAAATTTAAATACATGTAAATAAAATGATGAGCTGATCTTATTGAAATTAATTATTCGAATGTGTTCAAAAAAGGTATTTGAAAGTAGTATTTTGTTAAAATTGAAAAATTGTTCATATGAACTGAACATTAAAAAGTATTCCCCTTTATTTTGTTTATTATTTACTAAAATTATAAATTTTGACCATGGTAACTTAGTGGCTATGGTAACGAACTCGTGGCTGAAGTGTCATGAGTTCGAGCCTAGTGGCACTGAAGACCCACCGAGTAGAGGGGGCCGTAGCAAGTTATATCTGTCAAAGCTCAAACCCCTCTTCCTGTTGATGTGGTGTGAAAATTAGGAGAGGGGGCTGCTCGTTCAGGTATCGTACTCTTCACTTGACCATGGTTCGAAATTAGGAGGTTCATCGCCAATAGTCCTCGTACAGCTTTATAGTGCGATGTTAATATAGCTGTCACTCAATCTATAAGTGTACACAAGATTTATGTCTTGATGATTTTCCTCATAAATTCAATTTTTATTTTATTATAAATTAAATTATAGGAACTTTTTTTTGAATTTTGCAAATTAGAGTCGACAAAATTACAAACTGATTGATAATACTCATTTTTAAATTGCTTCGAAAGAATAAGCATTTTTAATAATTCTAAATACGTGTTTTTTTTTACTTAGTATTTTGAATGCTTATAATTCAAAACACTTAAAAGAATTTAACACTTAGTAATAAGAAGCAAAATTATGATATTTAGTATAAGTTTAGGAAGACATTGTATTTTTTATATATTTTGTGCTCTTAAAAAAATCTGTTTTTTAACATCAATCTTCCTTACAATTTCATTTTCTTCATTGCTTTAATGACAGAATTAAAAAAAAATCAGGCTGATTTAAAAAAAAATGATTTGATGATACTTACGTTTTACAATGGAAAGCAAATGCGTCAAACTCTACGAGAATTAAAATACAGTCGAGCCTCTATGTTACGTATTTTTCTCTATAGCGAACTTTTTCCTGGAACCAAGAACATTTCACGATTTTTTTCGTAAAATAACCTCTCTATAGAGAAGTGTATTTTCTATATAACGAACTTTATCTTTTGTGATTTAATTTTTTTCTCCTCTCTATCTTTGAAGTTTTTTTGAACATTTCAAGTTATTCTCTCTTAACACATTTTATGGTGGTCATAAATCTTGAACTGGTTTTATTAGATCTTAACTCGCCGAGAGCAATAGAGTTCTGGACGTTTCATCCAAGAAGTGTAACCCTTAATCCCCATTGTCCAGTTCACTAGAAACATCTTCGATATACCCTTTCAAATTCAGTGTTGTCCCCTTGCTCTAGTTATAAAATAATGTATGCTTAATATTACTTGCATGATTTAAATTAGAAAAAATGTCCTTCAAATTAATTAATTTTTATATAAAATTATTTTCTTAATATTGAAAATACAGTGGCTTCGGCATTCTTTTTTCTTGTTTTCCTTGCAGTTTTTCTTTCTTTCTTTTTTTTAATGGGTAAGATATATAAAATAAACACATATTAATTTTAAAAAAAGTGTGAATAATTACTTTTTTTTAAAAATATAGTGTTTATGAATTTAAAATTTTTTTTATGTGGTTTATAAAGTTCATTAAGAGATGAACCTCTATGTAACGAATTTTCCAAATAACGAACTTTTTTCCGGGATTTAGCGACTTCGTTATGTAGAGGTCCAACTGTATCTTTAAATATACTATACAAATTATAGTGCAAAAACATCACATTTTATTTTAAGGTTCAAATAAAGACTTTTATCTCTAATGTAACATTTTTGAGGTACTACTATATTAATCATAAAAAAGTTTCCTAAATTAATTCTAAAAATTATTTCAGTCAGTTATTATAAAGATCATTTAAAAAGGTCCGCATTCCCATTCATAATTATTCAAATATTTCACATCTTTTCTTTGATCAGTCACGGTATTTGTTATGAGAAAAATAGAACATAAAACTGCATTGTTATATAAATTGTTGCATTTGAAAAGACCAGTAACACATGCAGTGAAATATGTTTAACGCGAAAACGCTTAAGACGAAAGATCGGTTAACATGAAATAATACAATGCACGGTCCCGACAAACTACTACATATCCACACAATTATGTGGCTTAAACTTTTCATTAATTTAGTAATTAATATATTTAATATTTTTAATTAAAACAATCAGATACTTCACTTTCTAATATAATTTTGTTTTGGTATTCAAGAACTTATTTACTCTTTCAGAATAAAGAATTAAGCATTTATGTAATTTTTAGGACAGTCCCCCAAGAAGATGAAATGGTGAAAGATTTTCAAAAAGTAGTTTTATAGGAAATCTAGTAAAAATTCTGGTAATAAAGTGCTAAGAGTCTAACATACTACGGTGCTCATTCCATACGGCACTCATTTTATTGGTCTTTTTTGACATTTTTAAAAATGATCTTTCAAAACCAACTGTTACTTTTTTCTTTAAGGGAGATATTTCATTTCTTAAGGGGGGAGAGTGGCATCCACATGTGAATATATTTTCCAAACTAGTACACTTTCTTGACAGCAAGGGTTCATGGCAACAAAGAATTTTCAGAAATATAGACAGTTTTTTATTTTTATGAAATCAGATTTTATTATTTGTGCTGTTTCGTATAAACTTCAGACAATGTCATTTTTCAATTCCTACTATTAGCTCACAATCTCTATATATTTATTTATTTATCTTGGTGGAATTTTCAATCGTTAATAAAATACATTTTAAGGGCTTATTTGAGCTGAAATTTTATATACAGGATAATGACAATACAATAATATAATGATAATTAATAAAAATTAATTGATGAAAACTAATTATTTAAAGAATTACAAATACAGCCATGTTGGCATCATTTTTGGCGACTTAGCGACCCTTTCGGCGACTTGTGTCAAAACTTGAAAAGGTTTTTTTTCTCACGTTTTAAAGCATTCAGTTGAACTGAAATTTTATATACACAATTGTTTTGCATAATAATACGATACTTTAATGATAATTAATAAAAATTAATTACCACTTAGTGTTGTGATTCTGTCCTATGTATATACATATTTATATTAATTGTAACTATTTAATAAAAAGTAGAGCTAAAATAAAATTTTTCTTCGTTGATCTAAGTTGGAATTGACTTAATTTTTTTTTATATTACTTGTTTGATGTTACAGGAAGGAAAAAAGAATAGTCGGTGCAACATATTTGATACGAGAATAAATTTTGTGATTCGAAAGAATCCATTAATATTTTTTGTATAGATATTTTAAGACAACTAACTAAAATTTTGTGAAACCAGCTAATTAAATAATTTAGAAAATTAGAAAGTATTTTGCTGAAAATTTAAAATTATGTAACTTTACTAAGATTAAAAATATGCATTACAAGTTTTCTGTTTATACATTTGTTAAAATATTTCATCTATTTAAAAGATTAATTTTAAAGGAATCTCCAATAGAAAAAGAGGGTTTTTATTTATTTTTAATTACACTTGTTATATATTTTTATTGTATTAGTTCCGAAGATTAAAGAAATATACGCAATTAAATTACAATTTTTGGTTTTTTTTATTATTATTAAATTACAGTAGAGACTTATTATGTTTCGTAGAACTGTAAGTTATTCATTTTAGCAAATTTTACAAAATAACTTTAGTGAATCCTTTGCATTACCTTTTAAATGGAATACCATAATCTTGCATATTTACTTAAAACCAATTCTTTACGTATTAGTATCGTACATGACTTATTCATAAAAATTCAGAATTTAATTAAATTATAATAGTATTTTAAAATAATAAAATCTGTATGGAATGTTAAAAAATTGATGCATAAAAAATCAGATGATTTTTTCCCCATAAATTGCTTAATATTTATCATAAGAATGGAATTTTTAAAAATTTAAGAGTTTATAAAACTTTTTTGAGTGCATTGGTGGAAATATAATTTCTGAGATATCTGTACACTCCTCATAAAATAAAAATTGTTTTTAAGAATTACTATTACTTAAATTTTAATCAAAAAGCAAAAGCTATTTGAAAATCTTCTTTCTGATTTTCACCCAATTATTTTGATCTTCATTGAATTTTAGTTGTTGAATTTTTTATATATTTTTATCGTAATGGATTTTCTAATTAGCTATAAAAATGATTCCTTAAAGGGTATTATTGTGTTCTATTTATGTAATATATTCAAGGAAACTCCTCCCATCTCAGAATCTAATACTTTTTAATTCAATTCTTTCTCTGTACGTATAAAATTACTTTATTCATTGATATCTTGAGCCTCAAAGAACTACTGCATTAGCATAAATTTCCGGGAACCATCTTTTCTAAAATTATAAATTCTTTTAACGCGTTAGCAGCGGTCTTCTTTCGCTTTTTTAACGTATTAGGTATAGCATATTCTGTGCGCTGCTTGGTCGTCATAATCATGCTTGAAAATAAATATAACCCTATTTAAGTTATAAAATCATCTTCTTAAAATTATTAGAAAATAGCTGAATGAAATTAAAATCTTCCAGTGCAGAAACCTGTTACATACATTGCATTCTGTAACTGTCTAAATATTGTGTGTTTTTCTTTAAAACTTGTACAAGAGATTTCATTTTATATTTTCGTTACATATTGTGGTAAATGCATGTAGGTTTCTTTTAAAGTGTAATCACTATGCGCATTTTGTTATGGTTTCTTATGATTGTAATGATTGCACTTATACACTAAATGTGAGACTCATTTTGACTGAAAGTTCTGTTTTTATCTCTGTCCATTTTTAACAATTTAAATCTTATAATTTAACTTTCATTCATTTTGTTGGACAAAAATTTCCAGTCTCAAATATTTCATTTTTTGAATGGCATTGTTTTCCTCACACTACAATTTAATAATTAACAATATATTTTTTTAGATTTTTAATTAAAAACTTCAAATGAATTTAAGATAAAAAATTAAAAAAAAAAAAAAAAAAACATTTAAACATATTTTAATTTTGCAATTTTAGTCCCAAAAGGGCTCGGTGCAAAAAATTTCAACCAACCAAACATCTTTCCAAAGAACTCAATGAATAACAGTGTTTTAAATAAAAGGTATCGTAGAAAATCCGGCGTATAACGCGCACCTAAGCTTTCAAGCTGCATTTTTTAACTCTGAGGTATATTCGCCGTATATACAACCCCCCGCCGTATAACAACCCTCCCTTTTAACGAAGAAATTTGAAATGTTTGTATGCAATGTTGTTATGTTTTGAATTCATTTATTCGACATATTATCCCATTATTCAAAAACATTATATAGTTCTAGAACCATACAACTCAATAAGTTCATCTCATTTCTTTTAAATAAACAGTATTTCTATATATGTAGAAGTCCAATTATTTTTTTACGCTGATCAGTTTTTGTATTTCTAAAACTCATATTCTTATACCCGGCGTATAACGCGCACCCGCAAATTTCAGTCTTATTTTTGGTGTTAAGCATTTTATGTCGGATTTTAAGGTATTTGGAATTTTAATGAAATAAAATTAAAGAAAAAAATTACTAAATACATAAACCAAAACTTAAAATTGTGTTTGTTCTCTTGCATCTGCCTTAACTTATACTTATCACGAAAGGCAATCGAAAGAAATAGATTTAATTTAAAAATTCTGCAAAATGAATACAAAAAAATAGAATTAAATAATATTCATAAAGGAATATACAAATTATTTAATTACGGAATGATTATTTAGCAATTAAAACTGAACAAAGGAATTTTGGCGATGCATTAAGTTATACAGATATATGAAAAGCGGCAAACAGTTTCACGCTTAATTAATATTAAAATTTTAAACTTATTAACTTTAGAGATCTCTTAGTTTTCTATAACAAATTTTTAGTAGCATTTCCTTTTCTTTTAACTTCCATTGGACGTTTTTAATAGAAAGATTCCTCACTCTGTTTTTACTGATGGGCAACTTCATTGAATATGACGTAGACATTGTATGATTAGTCTCTCAAATCTAATTATCTTTGAACTTAATCCATTAAGATACCCTTTTGGTTGCCTTCGACCAACTGGCTTTATTCTTTGTCATCGTTCAATCTTTCGTTTAAGAAGACGCTTCTGGGAATCTTTACAAGATTTTGCTTCAAATAAATCGATTATGATTTGCTCCTGATTTTTTTGTACCCTATCGCAATGCTTTGATATTTTTCTGCGATTCATTAATAAAAGAATTTTTTTCCTTAGATTATTAAATAGAAAAGGATAATTCGGAAATTGTTATTTCTTGAAATCGAATCTACTACTACTATGATTGATCTAAACAATATAGCGTATATTCTAGCTTATAACAAAAACTTTAAACATATAAAGGGAGATCTAAGTTTACGAGTGCGCACTATATGCCTGATACAAACATGTTAGCTTTAAAAATAAAGATATGAGCATACAAAAATTATATTTCTGCAAATATCAAAATACTTTTTATACACACAGTAGAAATAACATACCGTATGAACTTTCACTGTAGGATAACATGAAAAGTATGACATTATATTGTCTTCCAATGTCAATTTCAGGCACATCATCGAATTCTATTTCATCTTCATCATTTCTTACTCTGATAAATAAACAAATAACCTTCTTTCGTTCCACCTAGAATATTGGATGTACTACATGTTTTAATGATTTTATGTCAGATTAGTTCTCTGTTAGATTTATTTTCTCCACACATTCCATGCTTTCATACATTATTTTTAGACTAGTATCACACATTTGGCATCTTTTTGTAAAAATTTTCTCACTTTCTAAGGCCTTTTTCTCGCAACTTAGGGTTTTAGTTCTAGAAGTATACCGTTGTTCAATAGCTTGGTACAGTACTTTGAATAAATGACTTCAAAAGAGATGAAAGCATTACAGAAGTAAACACATTTCAGGTTTCTTTTTAAGAAAAAGTGTGAATTATATATATAGTGGATGTACCGAAAAGAAAGTGCAGGTGTGCGTTATTACGCCAGTGCGCGTATTACGCTAGAATATATGATAGGTAATTTTGGCATAAATTTTAATGTATAATAATTTGAAATATCATTTTATTTTTAAGGAGACTGAAATAATTCTTCCGTATTGAGTGAAAAACTTTTTCATTGATTTTAAATTAAATGAGTAATACATATCTCATCTGAAATCAAAATAATTTTTTTATATATTTTAATAAAAAAAAATTAGTTTAAAATTGTATTGAAAATTAATTTAAGTTTTAAATATAAATTTTCATAAAATTATGCTTTTGAAATGAGGTAATGTTGTTCACAAAACATTAAATGCGTCTTGTTTTTCTTTAAGAGAACTATTTTCTAATATATATGTGTGTTTTTTTGTATTGTATACTTTGAAGAGAGAATTGTGTGTGTGTGTGAAGTGTAATATTCCCCCCCCCGGGTTTGAAGGCATTTTGTTTCTTCGGGTATATGTATTTTTGAAATTCGTATTGTAAAGAAGTTAAAGAGTCATGAAACTTCTGGAGTAAAAATATTTTAAGAATTCCTGTCTCGTCCCAAATTTTTCTTGTTTTAAAAGCATAACATTAAGGAAAAGGAGACATTTCTGTGAGTAAAGGGGGAAAAAATATCAAAAAATTGGCATCAGCGTTGTTGAAAATGTAGTACGAAAATAAATGACAAAAAGAAGAATGCATTTTATGCCACAACAGAAACTGAGACGAGAGAAAAAAACATATTTGGAAATATCTTTCGATTTCTTGTCCCATGAGATAAAAAAAAATAAGATAAAAATTGAGTATAACTGTTTGGCTTTCAAATAGGACATGTTTTTGAAATGGTTAGCTCATTTAGTCGTTGCTTGCTGGTGGACGGGAACTGATTTTAAACAAGGGTATTCTGGGGAAATATACTTGCAAAAGTTTTGCAGAAACAAAAACTTAGTAATAAATATCGAAAATTGATCCCTAAATGTATCCTTTTTCATAAAAAAAAAAAATTGCATATTTTTTCATATGTGACATAAGCCTATTTTTTAATACTTTTTGTAAAATCTAATAGCAAAATAAAAGTTATTTACTTTTTGCACTTGTAAAACTTCTGTTTGTTTTATTTACCATATAAATATATAAGGTTCAAAATTTCTTTCAAATCTTGCCTAGTTGGCGTTATTGGCGACAACGCACAAAATACACGTAAAAAAAAATAAATATCAGTTCTCATTGACTTTTCATCCATGTTTGATGTATTAGGAAAAAGGTGTTACAGATTAGAAAAGACCACGACTTGTTTTGAAAATGAGGGGGTAAAAGGCCACCAGCGGAAATATTCCGTTTGGTTGGTTGTATCCTTTTTGCCTACGCCGGTGAAACGAAAAAGTATCTTAATTTTTAAATAGTATATATTTGGAATCTTGGATAGAAGTAAAAAAAAAAGTTATTCTTGAAATGCTTACGAATTTTGTTAAGAATAACACCAATTTCAAATTTGAGAATTGTGTTGGTGAAGATTTAAACAATAATGAGTTTACCTTGTGATTTTACAGCGATTGTAATGTAGAAACCTTAGAAATTCATAAAAATTTAAAAAAAAAGTTTCTAAGAAAAATCTTTTATTTTCAGTTCTATGAGAAACTTTAGAGAGCAGCGAAAAAGAAATCATAGTTTAAAAATTTAAAAAAAAACACGCTTTTATAGTGAATCGAACTAAAAAGTAAAAAAAAAAAAAAATATTATAAGAATAAAATGATTAACGAGAAAATTAATGTCATTGAGTCAAAAGTGTGGGGTGCTGCTCTATATAAATTGTTACAATTTCTTACTAGATCTATTCCAAAATGCTGAGTTAGTGTAAAAATGTAGTACAAAGCACCCCACGCTTTTACCACAATGTCATTAATTTTCCCTTTAATCATTTTATTCTTATATTAAAAATTATTTGTTTATTTTTTAGTTAGATTAAACATAAAAGCGTGTTAATTTTTTTAAAACTATAATTAATTTTTCATACTTTAGTTCGATCTACAATGAAAGCATGTTTTTTTAAAAAGTTTTTTAAGCTATCATTTATTCATGGTTGAATTTGTCCTTGAGTTTGATATTTGGAGCTGGAATTACCTGGCTGCTGGAATTAGTCTTGCTCTTCAAAGGATATTAATTAACGGGTCTGAAGGGAATTTATTCTCTTTATTTACAGGGCCTTGGATGAGTCCTGTATCGTTATATTTTAAAGATTCCTTCTCTATAGATACAGGTCAAACTAATAAAAGTTTGTTAAGAAGAAATATTAAATGTCTATCGTATTATATCAACTTTTAAACGTACTGCTATAATGTTAGTTCTTATCATCAATTCTGAATGTATTGCTTTATAAAAATTTAAAAAAATAAGCTGTTAGAACATAATTTTTTTTTCACATGCATAAGTCTTTTATTTATTTCAATTTTCAGAAAAAAACTAGACAATTGTTTATATTATGGTAAGAAATTGCTGACTCACCCACCTTCCCCTTTCTTACATAAATAACAGTTTTTTTGTTTTATTTGTTTTAACCACAAGCTTATTCGCTTTAGGGCTACACAATCTTTTAGTCTCCAAATCTGGAAGTGTTTTATGGAATTAGTCGCCAAATCTAGAAATCGTAATTCCTGAAGATCCTGATCAGAACAATGGAACAAAATTACGAAATTATTGTATTGTCATCGGTCCTTGATAAGTGTGCAAAATTTCGAATTAATCTTTACCTTTTAAAATTGGGTAAACATCGATTTCAAAAATTCCGTTACATACAAGAGAAACTTATAAAAGCGTGCTAAAAAAATGAAAAAGAAAAGAATGACTACTTAAAAGCATTTTTAATTTTGAACTCAGAAGCCAAGCTAAATTTGTATACATCAGAAATGATTCTCTATGGTAAACTGAAAAAGTTATTCACTGGTGAAATTTAAAAAAATCAATTTAAAAAGCATAAGTAAAAAGAGTAAAAATCTCACAATAAGTAAAAATAGTGTAAAAAGTTTTATTCTTCAAAAAAAAAAAAAAAAAAAAAAAAAGGAATAAAAACGTTTTGTTTTGAAGGAATTAATAATTAATTGGAATGAAATATTTCGCAAAGGAAAAATTTTGTTTCTGTGAAGAGAATACAAACAGAAAAGTATTTTTACTTTAGAAATGAAATGAAAGATATTTATATGCACGGGAAACAAAATACATATTTATATAAATCTTACCAAAAACGTAAATTTCCATAAAAATTTTCTATAACAATGTTTAAAAAAATTAAAGTAATAAAATCAGTCTAAAACTACATTAATAAATTTAAATAAAAACAGGTACATGAGTTAATTTAAACAGTAAAAGAATAAAGTTAAAAAAAAATAAATGTTTGAGAATGATTTGAAGAATATTTGAGTTTTTAAGAAGCTAAAGGAATTCCTTCGAAGAGATTGAAAATTCTTTTCTTAATTATAATATGCAGTTAACCAGATGGATCCGAGATTTCAATCTGTTGCCAATCAAGCAAACGAAAAAGTCTTTTATTGTATTGGTTAAAAAGATAAATTAAAAAAAAAATGCTTCTAAAAGATTTTAACTAATCTGCGATTCTTTGAATGTATTAAAAGTATGATGAATATTTATTCATTTTATTCTATCATTTATACGCATCGTTGGAAAAAATAGAATAAATTAACAGAATAACTAATAAATCAATTTTTACTGAGAGAGAGAATTTAGATAGAAATCAAAAAGAACATTTTTTTTAATTAATGAAGCTCGAAGTATTTATAACAATTAAAAACTCATTACTAATTTTGTTATGATTATTTAAAACTTTTTAGCTGTAGAGAAAGTTAAGCTGTATTAACAAAACAAATACTTTCTCGAAAAAAAAATTAAACTCAAAGAGAAATAAAACGAAAAGGATAAAGAAATTTGAATTTGTACAGATATAGATTTCTGAAAAATAAGAAAAATATTGAATTTAAAAATATTAACAAGAGAAGTATTATGATTAGTCAATATTACCAAGAAGATGTGTTTTATTTAAAGGTATACCTTTTACATTTCAAAGGGGGAAAACTCCCCAGCAAATTGATTATTTAATTAATTGTATTATTTATTACTTTATACCATTGCATGGAAAATTAATTGCAGTAATACCTCGACTTAGGTGAATCCGGAGTTACGCGATTTTCAAATCTCGTCGATTGTTTGAGCGCTACACAACTCAATTACTCACTTCCAGAATCCTGTTTAGTGATTGAAGAAGTTGTTGATCTTGTCAGGCAAATAAATTTAGAAGTGGATGGTGATGAAGTACCAGAGCTACTGGATTCTTACAAGTAGGAGCTGACAATTGATGAGCTCATGGAAATACACGAGCAAGAACGAGAGCAAGACATTTCAAGACATTTTAGGCCCAATCAATGCGAGGATAGAATGATGGTTGGTAATTGGACATACGGCCTCAGTTTAATTGAAAAAGAGTTACCAGTTTTAGAAAATATAGACTAATAAAAAAATTGCATTTAAAAAAAAAAGACCCAAGGAACAAAAAAATTATCAGAATATTACTAGGAAATTTTATGAAAGAAAAAAGAAAGATCTTTGATTACTTTTAGACTTGAATTATTACTTGATAGATTTTATGAAAACTTTTACACCAGGGGTACTAATCCTTTTTTCTGCTGGGCCACATACATAAGTTAGTTATTTCACGTGGGCCGCAACAAGAGGATAAATGGGGGAAGGGGAGTGAGAAATGCTTTAAAAGCTAGAAAACATTGGAAATTTAAAATGTGGAAAATTGATCCAAATATTATAACTACCGCTTTGCTTTTTTTAATTATTATTTTATATATTTTTTTTATTTTTGTCACTAATACTAAATTAGAAGCATTTAAATAACACTCCTTCACAGTTTTTGCATCAGTAAACGGTTTCATATGATTACGAATAATATAACAATCTTCGTAGGATGTCTTTGTTACCGCAGTGATATTACCACTAACAAAACACTTTGTTGCTATTGCAAAGATTATTCAAAAAAGCCTATTTATCACCTTTTGAAAGAGATCTTCGAGGAAAAGTGTTATTGAACATTGAATTATTCCTGTTTATTGTTATTTTACAAATACAGCGCTTTCGTGACAAATCAAACAATTACTGATCCATGTTTGTTTTTCACTTCAAAATAGTCAACCTCCCAATCGTCTTGAAACGATATATTTTCTACAAATATTTTTCGTTTGCAAGATATGAAAGATAGTTAAAAATTAATTCCACCCATAAAATTGTCCCTACTCCACGGTTGTCTGTTATCACTAATCGTAACCTTTCCAAATAGAAAACGAATATCAATTCGTACCCGTAAGACACCAACAGCAAAAAGCAAAATTGATATGTTTGATTTTGTTACAAAGAATTTCCCTCCAAATTTTTAATACAGTGTTCTTAAATAAATAAATTTCTCAGAGCAATGGGCCATGACCGGGCCACATAAAAAGGTTCGGTGGGCCGCAGGTTGAGTATCGCTGTTCTACATCAAAATAACTTCGGTTTGCGATTTTGTGTTTTTGTAACTATTTTTTTTCTAAATTATTGTTTTTTTTTTCGACTCCAGCCTCAAATAAAAATAATTTATATGTCTTTATATGCGAAATTATACTCCGACTTACGTAAATTCGACTTACGCGGTTATCAATCATTTCCATCTATCGCATAATTTCCAGGTATTACTGTATCAACTTTTGTTGATTTATTCACCAGGTGTCCCATAAGTCCGTAAATACTTCAAAAATGCAAACGAATTTAAATAATTGATGTATTTGATTAAGGTTTGTGGAAAATTCTCGTAAAGAGATATTTTTTTTTGGGGTTAAGAAAAAAAAATAGTTACATTTTCCTAGTACAGATGGCGCTGTGCAGAAATAAGTACCAGATATCTATGAAAACCATTTATTTGAAGGCAGCACATGTTTTCAGTCATTCCACAACGGTAGCGTACTTGTTCTATGTGTCCTCCATAACTACAAATTACTGTTTGCAAGCGAGTGATATACCGTTCACTACATCATGTAGCATTTCTGATTAGATGCAGGGAATAAATCCTTCAACTCCATCAAAGATGATGGGATATTATGATTAACTCAGGACTTAACATAACCCCAGAGCTAAAAAATCAACTGGTGTGAAGTCCGGTGAGATTGGTGGACATTCATGCATAAAGTGACGGCTGAGTACTCGTTCGTCAGAGAACGTTTTTTTTTTTTTTCAGGAATTGCTTCACTTCGATTGTAATGTGAGAAGGTGCACCATCTTGCGTGGATATCACCTTGTCAAGGATATAATGTTCCTACAAGAACGGTATCACTTATCTTGTAGCATTTCTAAAGGTAACGTTTTCCATTGACTGAATATGCCTTCCAGCCTAATCTTGCACGAGGCTCTTCAAATAAAAAGAGACCCACAATAATTTCCGGCATTTTATAAGACTCTAATTTGTATATTTTCTGAGATTTGCTTGAGTACCGCGCCATCTATCGTAGGACAATGTAACTAATTTATTTTCTCAAAAAAAAAAAAAAAAAAAACCTCTTTTTTTCACGAGAAAGATTTTCTCGCAAACCGTATTCAAATACATTAATTTTTTAAAATTTTTATGCATTTTTAATGTATTTACGGACTTATGGGATACCCGGTAAGTAGGGTTGGATTTGTTTGTTGTTGCATATTCTGTAGTTATCAAGTGGAACTTTCTACATCAGGGATGGAGAATCATTGGCACGCGACAGAATATTTTGAGCACGCCAGTGTTCAAAGTGGTTTGCATTTTATTTCAAAATAACAAAGTTTGCTGTGAAATATTATGAACAAACGTGAGTGTTTGGTCGCGGTGTGGCGGGGACCACACTCGTTTGTTATTGTCTTGCCTTACGTCGTGGACTGCAATTGCTTATGATGCAAAGTTTTGTCTACGCGTAGCATAGTCAATTTCATTGACACAACTGTATATTAAAGTTTATTTGTGTTATATTTACGATTTTTAAGTGTTATTTAACATGGCTAGTTCAGTACAAAAATAAAAAGGACAAGTAACAGATAATTTCAAATATGGTGAATCTAGAAATATGGTATTATTAGTAAAGGCGACAAAGCGGTGTGTGTTTAATGATCTGGAATAGTGGTATGCAGAACATAGCCTGTAAAAAAGCATCTGAAACAAATCGCAAATTCTCTTGTCAAAAAGACGAACCACAGCAAAAATAATTAATTTCTTAAACACTGATCGGCAGATGACTCCAATTGAGCATGCATTCTACTAAAAGTAACATCTTACAATCCTAATATGTTATTTGTCATCCAATCTGCAACAACAGTACTCACATTAGTGTTATTTTAATTCGAATTACACGTATAATTAAAACATTTACAACTATACAGTGCAAAAAATATTTTATCGTAGTAAATAAAGAATTTTGTGTTCATAGTATTTAGTTTTATTGTATATTTTCCCAATAATCGAAAATCAAAATTATTTGATGGCACATCTATACTTCTGCAACACTTCTTTAGAAAAAATGGCTCGTTGATCCAAAAAGGTTCGTCACCCCTGATCTACACGGATGCAGTAGTCTGCTACTAATTCTTAAAAAGGCATTGCGTGGAAAAATGCAAAGATAGACGCGTGAAAGAAGTTTCTCTTTCGTGTCCACTGTATTTCCATCTATTATATTTAATAAATCACCGTGTTATATCATTAGATGGTTGTAGTGATCTTTTTATACCTTGGGATTCAACTGTTCTCTTGAATACAAAAAAATATCCTTTGACAAGAAAAAAATTAGACGCATAATTTTTGTTGTAGTTTTAATGGATGTTAGAGGTGATGTGTGTGAAATGATGTTGAAGATGGAAGATGCTTTCAGATTAATGTAATGCCGAATCTAAGAAATTAGATGTTATACCTTCTATTCTGGACTGCTCCCACTCACAGGTAGGTAAAATTCAAATTCATTTTTATTTTTCATTTTGGTTTTCAAATTGCTACTTTGAGCAGATTTAACTTAAATTGGGATAGAGAAGTTTTGATTAGTTGTTTTGAAAAGTTTGATTCCATATTTCATTTTGAAATGATTATTTGTGTGTTTTGTGATGTCCCCTAAGGAATACTAAAACAGTTTACATTCCATTAATTTCCAATTCATTGGAATGTGGCACACTTTATCCAGGACTGTGTTTCGTGAAAGATAATAAGAAATTTTTCAATGTTTCATAGTGAATTTGGAATTAAAAAAACATAAAGAAAAAT
>BMAV01021323.1:266807-286738 GCA_019973955.1 Trichonephila inaurata madagascariensis | reverse complement strand
GATACTCATTTGCATACATCACGGCTTCTTCAAAAGGCGAGATTCTCATGTCAAACATTGTATTAAAGTAGTATCAGAGGTTAGTTAATGGAAATGAAGCAATGCAATCCCGTATTTCATTTTTAGAAAAAAAAATCATGCAAATTAAAAATAAAACCTTATCTACAAGAAAAGTAATATTTTCAAAAATACCTTTTTATATTTTTTTTTCCTGATATCGTTCTTTAAATTTTTCGATAGCGTATTGAATTCCTAATTGAGGTTTCAAAAGAAGCTGGTCCACATTTGTAATGCAAATGTGAAACACGGTTGTTTACAATTCAAACGCACATCAACTTCAAATTATGATCTCGGAAATCTTTAGAAAAATAGGAACAGAATGGAATAATGGGAAATAAAAAAAAAATCAATTCCTTTTGCCATCGAACAAATATTCTATTTTCAAAAATCTCCATTAGAGACTGATTCCTTTTTTAATGCTCCAATCTTTTCCTTCGATCGAGATACTGCTAGCACAAAACTGCTTTCTGGCCAAAAGCACACAGCAATTCTATCTTTGCATCATCTTTTTCCGGAAAGATAGCCCTAATGAAATGAATTCCGGAAAAGATAAAAGGACAGCTGTCTCGCATTTTTTAAAAGAAAAAAAAAACTTCAGAATTTCTCGTCACAAATAAATTGAATTTTCTGGAATCTCCTCTCTTGATCTCCTATTTCACGCTCCTTGGAATAACCTGTCTCGTTTCCCGTTCAAATTATAAGGGAAAACCGGAAATTATTCCTCGCGCAAACTGAGTTCTTTTTATTCTTTTCATGTGAATCCCCGTTAGCTTATCGAGAGACAATGTCTCATAAAAGCAAAATGACTTCATTGATTTACATGGAAATTGGATTCTCCGTGCTATCGCGGTTTTGTATTTACACTGAGTTTTAACGCTAATTACTTCAGTTTTACTGTTCTCTGCATCAAAAGCAACCGACTTGATAAAAATTGAAAAATTTCGAACCAGGTTCGCGTTTTCTTTTGTAAGCCATTAAAGCTGTATTGGATAATTAAATATGAATACGCAATAAAATTTTTATATCTTCTACGTGGACAATGAATGATTTCTCTTGGTAATTTATTACACAAATATACCTTCATTCGAGATATTAAGTTCCACGTTACTAAGATTATTTATCTTTTACTAGAAGTTATTATGTTTTAACTAATATATTTTCTAGGTATTTTTTGCTCTTCTTGACATAAAACAAAAGACATATCTGATACATCTATGTTGATTAAAGGACAAATAATAAATTCGGAATTTGTTTAAATATTTGCCAAGATAAAATGATTGGGTTTACAAATACACTTTTATTCATTTCAATGCATACACAATGGTCCTGTATATTTTTATGAAATTATATATGTTATCGCCCATTATGACTTTTATTTGTTAGTATTTTGCGAGAAACATAGGGTCCTCTATGCACACACAAATAGTACTAAAGCATAAGTTTTATTCATCACTAAAACTTAGGTTTGTGAAGAGTTCTCAAACGTGTTTTTCTTAAACCAACTTCTGGGCGTTTTCTTATGACGCTGTTTGATATCACCTTCTCTTTATATAAAGGAACTATAATATATTCAAAACTACCTTACTAATTAAATAGATCTGAAGGGAGGAGAGGGCGGAATACCCGAGAATACCACGAAGTGTCAGTGGTGGTTAGCAAACGATTATTGAATGTTCTGAAGCTTATTACTATTTTCACAAGATTGATTCAGGGGAGGCTCCTGAATATACAATCTCGCCCATCCTTCAAGCTTAACTTCAAGGAAGCTTCGCTTTAAGATATAAATTATTCATATTTTATTACGGTTTGGTTAGGTAAACATTTATCGCGCGCGCGCGTACGAGTTCTTTTTTATCTAATCTAACAGTTTCTGTAAATCCCAATCCATCACATGCAGTTTTAAAATTAATGTAATATATTTTTTTCAAATACTTTTTTTAAAAAAATAATGCATATAAAGAGTACTCAACAATTTTGTGAATATTGATGCTAAAGAATATCACAGAAAATTAATGATTTCTTTTCACATTTCAAAATAAATTACTTTATCGTGTAAATCATAGGTTCTCAACTTGGGTGATAACGCCCCCTTGTGGGCATTTGAGGCTTACAGGGGGCAGTAAAAGAACCCAGAATGTTAGGGAGTTTTAAGATGGTTTGGAGGGACAAGGGCAGATTAACCAAATATAGTCTAAAAAAACTAAAAAAACACGCTGATTATGTACTCAAAAGTAAACTTTAATACTGGTTACCTTATGTTGATTGTATGTATTTAAAACTGTATATTCGTGGCAACAGCTAGTTCAGATTTGCAAGTAAAAAATGGGGGTTTTAGAAAAAAAACTAAATTAAAAAATATATATTCTATTAATAATCGAATATTTAAAAAAAAATAATTCATGTTTTCACCCTGTATGATGTACGCTCTTATTTCTCTGGAGTGGGAGGGGGATGGTATCGAATTTTTCCATAGAAAAGGGGGCGGCAGTTCAAAAAAGGTTGGAAACCGATGGTGTAAATGGACATTAGAAAATCATTATTTTATTTTAACCGGAAAATCCATAAATTGTACTTTTGTATAATAACATTAAAAAAAGGAGGAAACAGTGTTTTGAAATTATTAAATAATTTTTACAGCTTAAAGCTTATTAAATATCTTTTAACTAATTAGTTATACAGAAATCATAGTTATTATCTAATTGTTGAAATATAATTATGAAATAGAAATTTCTGAGCATGAACGTTTTCAAGACATGAAAAATAATTATAATATCATCAGCTAATAAATAAGTATAACTTACAGTTTTAACAACAAGAAAAAATTACATATGTATGCAAGTTGATCGAAGAGTTTAGAATGGATATTACATTTACACCACCATACTTCATGTTCTCATCACTCTTCGTTACCACCATACTTCATTCAAATTCTCTGAATAAAATATTGACCCATCTTTCCTCTGTAGCGCATCATACAGAATTCTTTTTGCTACAATTTGCAACGGATGAGATAGAAATGGGATACTTTTAACAAATGTAACGTGTCAAACGATTGCATACTAAATGGAAAAGTATGCGTCATTGAATTCAAGATGTGGTCTGCATTGAAATTAGTTCAACCATACAAAAAAAAAATAATGATGCTGTGCACCGGCATTAAAAATGATGTTCAGCCGTTGTAACAAATGAAATGTCTGAACAATTTTTTTTTTCATTTGCTATCAATTTTTTTTTTGTCATCTTGATTATCAAATGAGTCACTTGTGGATTAAACCTCTTAAAATTTTTCATTTCTTTGGGAAATTTATAGTAAATGTGAATCATTATTTTGTTTGTCAGTTTTTCAGTTACAAGGGACATTATTAATTACAACTAGACATTTTGATAAATATTTTGGGCTATGAGCATCCATGAGGGTAAGTATATGTGGGCTCTCTGGTCCATATCACATGATCTTAATTGACATATGAAGTTTTTTTTTTTTTTTTATTACGTTTATTCAGAACCCGTTGCTTTGACATCTAATGCGAAACTTGAACATATAAAAATATATGTATCTGCAAAAATTTAGATGAATTTGGAATAATTATATTGGCCTAGAAATCTTTAGAAGCCCCTATATAGCTCTTTCTAGACTATATCAGGTACACGAAAAACAACAATGGAGTTCAACATTTGACAGCTATTGTGCGTTTCATTCATCATATGCAAAATTGGAATTACGGATTTATATTGCTGTATTTAATATTTTGGTTATTTTTTAATTCTGTGACATTGTAGTTCAGACTTATGCGTTATTTGTATTCCCTCTGTTAGAAGAAAATCTACTGTAATTAATAAAAAGTTATAGATAAAATTATTATTCACGTAAAAAAAAAACCTTGTTTATTCCATGAATTATCGTTTTTTGAAATTTTATATTTCACGTTTTTATTTTTTTTTTTTTTGCGTTTTAAATATTTTTTTAAAAAAATTTCAATATACCCTTATTAAGATTTTTTGAAATAAATCATTGGGGGCGGGGGGTGCTTGATTTATTTATTTCAATCCGATGTACATCATTACTAGTGTTGTAATAAAATATATGAATGAAGACGCACGAAATTTGGATTAAGTTATAATTACATGATTTATGAGATATTTCTCCATTCTAAGCAATGCTACAAATAAAACAATCACTACAAATACAAATATATTATTCCTTTTCTACTTACAACTTCGATGAAATCATATACATATATATCTTTTAAATAATTGCAATATCTGTTTTTATAAAAAGGCAATTTAAAATATCTGTTACATGAAAAAAATGTCTGAATCACATGTAATTATGGATGGAATTTCATCACTTCGCTAGAGTAATAATGTCAAACTGAAATCTTATTAAGTCATAAAGGGCGTTTGACATATCAGTGTGATAGATCACTTCCTAGTTCACCACTTGCATTTTGTCTTACAACAATGCATCGTAATAAGTTATGATGGGAGCTCTAAAAGAAGTATTGTGCATAAAAATGGATAATTGGACATTTTTAATTAACAAAAGCTGTTTGTTTATAGTTTTTCACATTTTTGATTTTTCTTTCGTTTCATTGTATGGCATATTTAATGCTTAACTTATTTCACATATAAAATGAAGCTTATTACTTTTAAAAAAAATGCAAATCTTCATCAAATGGGGCCGAGATGACCTAATATTTATGGTCATTGACTCATCACCAGTGTATCATGAGTTCAAACCTAATGCCACTGAAGAACAGCCGTGAAGATGGGCTGGTGGAGAGGGTTGATTGTTGTTTGGATAGGGGACATCCAGCTCAAATGTCCACCACATCACTTAATTAAGATTCAAATTTATGATATCCACCATCAGTAGTCCTCATGTTGCTTAGTAGTGCTACGCGTTAATATATACACACTCACTCACAGTCCTCATACAATGTACTGAGATAAAATAAAAATATTAATTTGTTTCTGAGATATTTAGCATAGAAATTGCGCACATTGAAGATACTTCAACATTACGTTAATTGGCTGACTTTCGTTTATGAATGTAAAACAGTGCTGCTCAAACTTTCACTATTTGCGACCCAATATTCAATCCAAATTTTCATCGCACCTCCCTTCCAAACAATTACAATGTATTGAATTCAATAACACTATACTTTGACTCTAAGACTAAAACCCGAATTCAACCTCTTAAATGCCACCGAACGTATATAAACATCTCACTCAACCAAAATTTTAGCTGTCCAGGACGTATATATACGTCTTTCCGAAATACGATCCTTTCTGTGCACTGCTATCTATCTAAGGCTTTGGAATGCGATAAAGGGACTTTGATTTACTTATTTCATAAGTTTTGCTTATTTATTCCTTTTTTGCCCCCCCCCCCCCAATATATCACATACGCACGCCTACGTGGAAAACGGTGGCATTGGGGGAAGGAATTACGTAACTTTTAACCAGCAGTTAAGGGATTAATTACAAGCCAAACAAACAATCAAGATAAATATTAATTTTTGGATATAATTTTTTGTATGACAAGCTCATGGGGTCACTGGTAACTCTTAATTACGTTCTTAACTTAGTATTGTTAAATTAATTATAAAATACTGGTAGCATACTGATACATTTATAAGTGTATTATATAACAGTGTAAATGTGTATTTTATTTTTTTATTATGTCAGAATGTATTTTGTTTGTTTACTCTTTCCATAAATTAATAATTTTCTTAAATAATCTTTTGTTTTCGACTTTTCAATGTACTCGAGCCTCCCTCGTAGAGTTATCACGCCCCACAATTTGAGAAACGCTGATGTAATGTTATGATATAAACCGAGATCTATTGACATTGTAATTTTAAGCCTTTATTAAGAGGCAAGGATGATATTTGAGTTTATACCTCACTCTCCAAGCCTCAATATTAAGCTGAAGTGAATTTTAAGTCTTAACGTTCACCAGTCTTTCTAATTGAAATGTTTTTAGCGGCACCAGGACTCGACAGAAACAATAGCCGTCATGATTTCGTGACTATGACAACGCGGCTACAGCGACCTGGTATTATTATCGCAAATGCCTGTGTCTAATATCAAACTGCTCTGGGGAATAACACCCACCCACCCATATATATATATATATATGTATATATTTAAATATATATAAATCAATTACACTTCATAATCATTTAAAATATAACAATATATATTTAAATAAAATAATTATAAATATACCGTAAAATCCGGCGTATAACGCGCACTTTTAATACAAAAAATAAGACCGAAACTTAAGGGTGCGCGTTCTACGCCGGGTATAAGAACGCTAGCTTCAAAAATATATTACAAACAATTACAAATCTGTCGAGAGCTGAAACGTTCTCCCGTTGGTGTGGTGTGGTAGTTAGGAGAGAGGGGTGCCAGCTCACAGGTGTTGTCCACGTCACTTGACCATGGTTCAAAATTACGTGGTCCGTCGCCCAAAGCCCTCGTGCAGCTGAACAGTGCGACGTTAATATTCATTCACTCACTGTGTGGCTAATATTTCCTACTTTCTTGACTAGTTATTGTAGGTATTTGTATGTATTTATGGATTTTATATATATTTATATATATATATATATATATATACAAGTATAATGTTCGAGGTATTTTATGTCCGAGGTTGTACTTGGATATTGTATACATTTTTATCTTATAAATTTTTTACTTTGTTTGAAAACGTTGGAATTTTATTTTTTTGTATTCTCCATTTATATTTTGAAATGGAATATAGTATTATAAGATTCATATAACTTCAATTTTTTACTTAAATGTGAAATTGTGATTTATATATATATATATATATATATATGCAAACTTTTTACGTATATTAAAGAAATGATGTGTTTCATTAAACTATGGAGGTTTTTATTATTAACATCACATTTTTGAATATTTCTTCCATACGGAATACAATCATCAAGATTTAAAAGGTAACCTAATTATTTAGTTGTTAGTAAGGCATGTAATAAATACAATTTAGAGATTAAATGCATTCCCGAACATACACAGAGCATAAAATATGGAATCCTAACCTATTTTTTTATGACTCCATGCATCTTTCATTTTCATTCCCATCTTCTTGGAAAGGTTCCAGATGTAATTTGTGCATGTTATTTGCTTTCATGAAAAGAATGATTTATTTACTTTTAGGATCGCAGGCTGTAAGTAATGACTTATTTTGGTAATGAATATATATTTCAAACTTAACTTCAGAGAGTCAATACTTATACTATCAATGTTTAAAGAGGTATATGTAATCAAACGGGTGTAACACCGATTTAATTTCAGAAATGCTATTATGCTTGAGCATAAATATATTTTGTAAAACGAAGCTCGTATACAAGTTCTTCGTATGCAAGAAAATTAACAGTTATCATCGTACAAAAATAAATATCCTAGAATTACTCAAGAAGGAAGGAAAATGAGCGCGAATTTTCATTTTCCGTATGAAATATTATCACGCACATTCTTTCGGTAACTTAAATTAATTATAATGGAGTTCAACAAAAGAGTACATAGAATAAAAATAGCACTTAAAAATGTACTGCGCATATATATTTTAAAGTGCTGCATTCTTATTTATCAGTTTTTTTGTAACATAGAACATTATTATTTCTTATACCCTTACGTGAACTTTTCCTTTTCCTAGTAAATTCTTTAATTAATATCACAAGAAAATTAGAATAAATTATAAAGCATATTCTTGAACAAGTTTTCCGTTTTTTATGTATACGGTAGCCTTGTGGCCAGAATTCTCGAAATGTTGTTTCAAAAACTATTCCCATTGAATCCCGTTAAACCTTTTAAGGTTCAAAAACCTCACGCTGACGCATTGTGGAAGTTTGGAGAGTAGGGTGTCAGCTCAGGTGTCGTTCTTTTCGTTTGATAGAAGTACAAAAAGACGCGATCATTCATGCAGCTTTAAAGTAGAAAGTTACACAAATCAAGGCAAATTTTATGTTTTTTGGAACATTTATCAACAAATGACAAACACAGCTTAGTAATAGAGTACGCAACTTAATAATGTATTTATCTTAAAATTGTTCGAACTTATTTTGTACGCCCTTCTGCCAAAATTGTAATGCTGAAAAATTTTAAAACTCCAAGGGTAATTATAGCACTTACAAGAAAATTGATTTATGCGACAACAATTATTAAAATTAAGTTTTAATGAAAAGTGCTTTTAAAATTTAAAAAATCTAATTTTTAATGACTAGTTAAGACTATTTTAGTAGAAATTTGAAAATTCCCGATTTATACAATGGTATGAGATACTAACTGCATCAAATTTAAAATACAATTTAAGCTTAATAGTTAAGAAAAAGAGCGATCCTAAAATATTCTATAACTGTGTTTTACACGCGCGTTAGAGATAAAAATGCAATTTTACAATTTAATCTCCAGAAAAAAAAATTCTATAAAATTATTATTCGAACAGCGTATAACTTCTATTTTGTTTCCGTTTCCTATAAATTCAGTTTCTGAGCTTTTTCACTTTTCTATCCCAGAAATGTTCCTTAAGTTATAAAACACTGTTTTTATATTCAAACTGTAACAATATTGAAAAAAATATATATCAAAAGTTAAACAAATGAATTTTTTCATAAAAAACTTTGAAGGATAAAATTTTTTGAAGAATTTTATTTCTTTCAGTATTTTTATTTTAATAAAATATAACATGCAACATCGTATAAGACACTTTTATAACATAGTGTGTTCATAATTGCATTACTGCTTTTTAACATAAAAACACAAAGTATTGTTCTAAAAATACTTAAGCTACAGGGGCGGGAGGAGGGGGTATGTTTTATCTACCAACAAATTTGTCAGCTTGATTGTTTGGTTTTAGGGCATGTAGAACAACACACACAAATACAGGCTATTATCCTTAATTGGTCCACTAATCTCTTTCCAGTTTTGTTTATGTAGCAATTCCCTCCTGCCTTTATCAATAATGAACCTAATTTTTTAAAAAAAATATTAAGTCATGAAAAAAAAAGTGTTTAATGCTTTATTAGGTTGAACATCTTTTCCTATTTGAAACATCAAAATACATTCGGACCTCTATATTACGAAGTCACTAAATCCCTAAAAAAAATTCGTTATATGGAAAATTCATTATATAGAGGTTCCTCTTTCAATATTCTTTATGAACCACATAAAAAAAATTTTAAATTCATACACACCATATACAAAAAAAAAAGTAATTATGTACACCTTTTTATAAATTAATATCTATTAATTTTATAAATCTTTCCCATCAAAAAAAAAAGAAAGGAAAACAAGAAAAGGGAATGTCAATGAATACACTATATTTTCAATATTAAGAAAATGATTTTATATTACAATTAATGAATTTTGAGGACATTTTTAATAATTTAAACCTTACAAGTATTTTTAAATACACATTATCTTATAACTAGATCTCCACTGAGGGCGAAAGAGGATATCAAAGATGTTTCTAGTGAACTGCACAATGAAGGCTAATAGTTGTACTTCTTGGATGAAACTCCAAAATAAAATTTCTTTCGGCGAGTTAGACACCCAATAAAACCATTTCAAGATTTATGACCTCCATGAAATGTGTTAATAGAGAATAACTTGAAATGTCCAGCATTATACTTTAAAAATAGGGAGGGCAAAAATTGAGTTGCAAGAAAAAAAGTTCTTTATGTAGAAAATGCACTTCGCTAAAGGGGGTTGTTTTATGAAGAAAATCGCGAAATGTTCTTGGTTCCAGGAAAAAGTTCGCTGTATAGAAAAATTCGCAATATAGAGGCTCGTTATATGGAGGTTCGACTGTATATTGGTGTTTAAAGTCGGTGTTAACAAATATAACAAAAAAATTAATTATATTATGATTCTAAATTACAGATTAGTGAGCCCATTCAAGTGTTGACTTCGTTAACTAATTTGCAGTAGTTTTGTGTTTTACTTTTAATTCCCATTATCTAGTCTAGTCAGACTAATTGTGTCTTTTGTTACTTTTAAGGAAATTAAAGTTTTTGAAGTATTTCATAAAAAAATGCTTGCGTAGTTGTATAATGTAAAGCCATTTATCATCGTAAAATACCTATGTAACGTAATATTTCTTGGATTTTTTTTATGCTAAAGGCCTTGATTATTATTGTCATAAATATCATACACAGACATGTACGAAAAAATTTCGCGTGTTTGAATAGTGTACATACAGTACTAATTTAGATGCAGGTCCTGATGTCTTCATAAACTTTCTTTGGATAATTATGTAATTTAGGACTCTAAGATATAGGAGAGATTTCCGTTCTTTCAGTTGGAGTGATGAGCAAGTTTGGAGAATATGGTGCCAGCTTAGATGTCTTCTTTGTCACTTATGGGGTCAATCGTCTGTAACCTTTGTTTTGCTTTTTAAGAGTTGGGCGTTAATAGATATTCGATTAATTTTTTCTTTCCTAAGTTTGCTGATTTTGGTAAATACGGGTGAAGCACTCTCGAGATGCTTTATCAATCGTTCCCTTTTTCGAATTTCTCCTTGTGACATACCATCTCACTTTTTTCTTCCTTCATAGTGTTAATTATAGATTCGTCTAAGCCTTAGATACTTGTTTTTTTTCAAAAACGAATGTTTGAGGCAATCTAGGCAAATATTTATCTTGAGCTGATGAAACTAATCACTGGAAAGGCGAAAAAATTAGTTCAATGATGGAGTATTAGCTACAGTGACATTCTCGTACATTTACCAAATTTTTAAATTACGAGATATCTTGCCAATAAGTTTTTTTATTTAAAATATTAAATAAAATATTAAAATATTAAATTTTTTATTTTATATTTTAAAATAATATTTAGCGTAAATATTTTTTTAATATTTCTTTACTTAAAATAATGAATATTCAAACAAAATGCCAAGTGGTATTGATACAATGAGGTTAATTTATGTCGCGTTATAGTCACATGATAGTGAAAGCCACGTGATTCTAGCCAATCAATTCAAAAACTCATGTGACGTCATAGTCACACGATAAAAACTATCTTGTTTTTCCAACTAATCAGTTCATGCGCTCCGGTGTTGCCAAGTTTTGCTCTTCGCAGAAACTTTCTCTTAAAAAGTACATATGTATGCAAAATGCATTTTATTTAAAAGTATAAGCATAAAATACGACTTTTTTTTTAATTTAAAAAAAATCTTCTTGAAGAATTTTTTCTCCCTAACATTTAAACATCTTTACCCAAATATGAAATTTGAAATTTCATCTGTGTTTTACAAATAGAACAAGTACAATTAGTTTAATGTTTGTTTTGAATTCAATGGAAAACACGTGTTTGTTTTTATCATACGTGACTTCATGAATCAAGCCCATTAAACATATTGCTTCCATATTAATAAACGAATTGAATTTCGTCTAGGAAATGCGCAAAAATATTAATAACTACGCAATCAACTTGAAGTAAATCTGTAATTACATTACATAAATCAATTTGATCGTATCGCGTATTTATTCTCTTATTTTTAGTTAAACATATAACATGAACTGAACAGCCAAGAACCTAAGTGAAAGAAAGACAAAGAAAACAATACGCTGTCTCACAATTCATGAATTCACTTTCCTCCCTATCCAGACTCCTAACCACTTAATTTAGTCATCAACCTACTCAAAACATCCAGTCCTCCAAAAACGAAACTATACCCCCATGAAAAAGAAATAAAATTACTGCCGTAACCGACTTTCCTCTCTTCACTTGACAAGGAAGATTTATTAATCTTAAGAGACGGAGGACTGCGAATAAAAACCAATAATTAATCACGCACGGAATCCAACGGCAAGATAACATTCCGATTTCCGATAAACAGATTTCCGGATCACCACTGCATACATGCATGTATACACAAACAGATAGATTTGTTATAGGGACATAATATCCCGCTGAACATATGCGGGTTGGTCTAAAGGGAAAAGGGGGAAAAGAACCCGAAAACAAGTAAGAAAACAGAATATTATTATTTTTTTTATTTCTTTGTTCTTTTTTATTTTGTCTTTCCTTTCTTGTCATTTTGATGCAGGGTTCGATCCATTTTGTTGGGTTGGCGTGGGCGTTGTTTTCACGTTTTGAGACGCCTCTGGAGCGAAAACTTACACACCCTTTATTAAGAAATCATTTATATTCTCCGAATATCTTTTCCGTGAGAGATGAAGTGTTAGCAAGTAATTCACCACGTCACATAGAGAAGTGGATAATACTTTACCAATAAAGGAGGCTTATGGAAAAGTTTATGGAAAATTCGCCGATAAAGTTTATCAATGTCACGTGGCTTGCTGAAATATATTAAACGTATGTTGTTAATATTACCAGATGTAGGCGTGTTTCTATTAATTCTCTTAACTTTTTAAGAACTCTCTAGAAATTGGTATATTTTGTATATTTATATGTGAAAAGCGATTACAGCACAAAAGTGAAAAATTGCGCATTCTCACAAATTTGTAACTTCATTAAAACATACTTTTAAGCAAATTTTAATTTTATGAAAATATATCCGAAGTAAAATTTTTCTATACACCTTTATTTACTTTAACGGGATTAAATTAAGAAAACGTGTTATATATATAAAAAAATTTAGTCAATTCCTACTCAGGTCAGCAAAGAAAAATTTTATTTTAGTCACCTTTTATTAAAAATTTACAATTAATATGAATATGTACATATATATATATATGACCGAATCACAATATTAAGTGATGAAATAGAAATAGATTTTCCTTGCCATTTCCTTTCTATATATGTTGTTGGACTATTATTTTTGTTTATTACTATTTATTAATTAAATTTAATTATTCCAATAAAATAGTGTAGTAAAAAAATCCCATTCTCAGAAATTAGGCCATCCCAGGTGGAAATTCGAACCAACGAACTTTGGATTAGAAGTCCAACGCGCTATCCATTGCGTTACAGGGCCAAATCGAGCGGTTTTACTTTTTATAAATGATGTTGTTACTATTTATTCATTAATGAAATTTTTTTAATTGAACTAATTTTTGAAAAAACGGTATTAATATCAAGTGTCATTCACTACAAGTTTAAAAAAATGTATTTGA
This sequence comes from Trichonephila inaurata madagascariensis, assembly GCA_019973955.1. Lineage (NCBI taxonomy): Eukaryota > Metazoa > Arthropoda > Arachnida > Araneae > Nephilidae > Trichonephila > Trichonephila inaurata. The sequence continues at coordinate 273,566 of BMAV01021323.1, read as the reverse complement.
ACTTGAGTGGATGAATAAAATGTATTTTATTAACGATTGAAAATTTGAACAAGATATATATATATACATAAGGAGACTGTGAATTAATAGTAGGAGTTGAAAAAAAGTAATAACTTACGGAAATTGTGAGAATATTTAGTAAAATATCGTATTTACTTGTAGTTTTAAAAACTCATAGCTAAAGAACTTGTATAGATGATGGAACATAAACCAAAGATATATTTTTGCAGTTCGAATTTAGTCTTTTTCTCGCCGATATAACATATATATGGAGCTTTGCACCAGAAATGAAGATATTTTGTTAAAAGATGCTGTGTGAGTGAATGTCAATAACATTGCACTATAAAGCAACACGAGAGCTATTGGTGATGGACCTCGTAATTTTGAACCTCCGTTAAGTGACGAGGACAGCACCTGATCTGTCACCTTGCTCTTCCAACAACGACACCACATTACGGGAGGACATTGAGTCTTGACTCTATTTAAGGTGCACTGGCTCTCTTTACACGGCGGGTCTTCAGTGGTACCAGGACCCGAAACCATGACACTCTAGCCACGAGTTTATGACCATTACTCTCAAGGCTACAAATAGATGCTAATGTAGAGGAATTCTTTATGTCTGCAGATATTACTGTATCACAAAAAAACAAAACAAAAAAAAACATAACATTTGAAATTTAGAATCAATAAGCTAAGTAGAAATGAAATATTTTTAATTGAATTAAAAAACTAATAAATGGTTTCATTAGATATCAGATCCCATTGCGATTACCCCGGCAACCTTTGACACCACGAGGAAGCCTTTTCCCGCCCACTATCTGGAGATGTAACTGGAAGCTAAAGACGCCGGCTGCTGATCCCCGAAGCTAGAGAGGGCAGAGAGATAGAACGGGAAATGATCTGAAAACCTTCGTTGAGAGCGGACCCCAAAGAAATTCCTCCCTCACAAACCACATCATTTGAACTCTAATAATCTCTTTAATAAGGTTAATAAATTCAATGTATAATCTGTAAATAATAGCTGTGACGTATATAAACTCAACATTTTAACTAATCAATATCGTACTACCGTTATTTATCTCAAACGTCACACTGTGTACAGAAAATTAAATTATAAATTAACCGAAGTCCTGCTTCCCATTTAATATTTATTCTCCTACCTACATATTCGTGTATACAATTCACCAATTAGTACTTTCTCAGAAAATTCATCCAACGTTCTAAAGTAATTCCCCACACTTTACTGTTAATTCGAAACCTAAATTCTTGACTATAGTTTAAAATTACGAGGTTCATCTCCAAAAGCCCTCGAGTAGCTGAAGAGTGCGACGTTAATATTCACTCACTCACTCGAAACGTAATTAAAAGATTATTTAGCAGGTATTGAAATAAATATACAACACAACTCAAAATCAGGGACAGTTTGCATTTTTTTTTTTTTACTGATAGGTTGCTGAAAGCTGTCACATGATTGAATAAAAAACTGTTTCTCTCGAAAATAGTTACATGCATAATATGCGTTTATGTATGTATTAAAAAATTTTATTTAATGTAACAAGGATTTAATATATATACTTTTTTTTCTTTTTAGAAGGCGTGTTTTCAATTGCTTCCGTGTGTTTTAAATTAAGTCAGGGGTTTTTCACACACATATGTTTAAAGAGTGTCTATTTTGTAAAATGTACATGTACACAAATAAATTCAGTTCAATTCAATAATTTTTTTCCATATTCAGCGTTTTACTAGAAGTACAGAACAGAATATCTGAGGCAGACCACAAAATAAATTCGTAAGACGCGAACAAATAATGATTATAAAGGCACTCAGCCCTTTATGAGAAATTACTGTAGGCAGTTGAATTTAACATTGTAGGTTTGAATTATTCAGAACGGTAGTCTCGAAAGTACTCCAGAGCTCCAGACATATAACCCACTGGCAATAAAACTCATTTACCTTGCACGAAGCTTTCGCGAGTTCTCGAATTCACCTAATAGTCGCGCCTTAGTTTGATTTTATGAACATTCCGCTACGTAGAGACACACTTGTTTCTAAATCAGGCCACATGTGAGCGTACTTTCTGCAAACAAGGATAAAGATCCTCCCCCAACCCACCCACGATACTCTAGGATTTTCTCTCATTTTCGAAAATTCCATCTATACTTTTCATCATGTATATTGCTCATTTTCTTCCACTATTTTTAAATTATAATGTGTTGTGGTAACACAAGAAACATGTTATTTCGTAAATTATAAAATTATTAAAATCTGTAATTTTGAAATAATTTACTTTTATTTAGGCTTGACAAAATATGAACTTGTACCTAAGTACAGGATGTCCCCGAATGCCGTGTACAAACTTGGAAGGGAGGTAGAGAATATCGTGAGGAGCCATTATTACGCAGGAAAACGATATGTGGCGCTGTACGTGAGCTCGCAAGGTCGGCACATATGGTTTACTCATTTCAGATATGAACAGCGTGTGATGAACATGAATCGTTATACGAACGCCATGTTGGTGGATATCCACTTCATCAATGGCCTAGCCAACGGAAATGGACGTGTTGTTGTTCGGTTGTATGGGGAAGGATATCCAACGAGGTGACAACCGAATCATCAAACGTCCTCTTAGGTGCATCAGAACCTGGCGGAACATGAATCTTTCAGAGCCACGATTGACGACACACCTGGCAATCCTGAAATGCACCTGGTGGCATGAATATCCATTGCTGCTACTGCAATCCGTGAAACGCCCGGTATTTTCGGACATGTCCGCCAATCCGTGTCATACCGGTGTTGTGCGTGCGTGCGCACATGCCACGCCTCCTGTGATGCTTTAGTGCCATACTTTTAATTTATTATTGTTTATTGTTTTGGTAATAAAGCGTTTTGCACTACATTCTGTATAACGGCCTTTATGTCTCTTTATCGAGGCAGAGTTACGTTTCCACTCATGCTTTCCTATGTACTTATGACTCCTCAGGATGTTCTCTACTTCCCCTCTAAGTTTCTACATGACATTAGGGGACACACTGCATATTGAAGTTCAGATCAATTCAACATAAAAAAAGGATCGTTATTACTTATGACAAGACTTAAATGAAATCGGGACACGAATCGACGACTCGACTATGTGATTATGGGATATGAGCTCGATAAATATTTAACTTCCATTGATTGAGTGTTTATTAACGTCACACTGTAAAGCAACAGAAGAGCTGTTGGCGACGAACATGGTAATTTTGAACTACGGCCAATAGAGGAGGAAAACACCTGAGCTGTCATCCGTCTCTCCAAACCACAACATCTCGCTACTGGGAGGACTGGTACCTTGATAGATTTATCGTACCTCAGCACCTCTACACGGTGGGTCTTCAGTGGTACAATAATTCGAACTCTTCTCACTACAGCCACGAGTACGTGATCATGACTCCTAGGCTATCACGGTCATTATTCCGTATGACGCATCTGAATTGAAATCAAGACTCGATACTATGACTCAACTAAAATATCACGGGTTATGAGCCCACGACTCATAGGCGTAACTACCACCTATCAGCCGTACCAATGATAAGGGGCCCCCAAGTTACAGGGGCCCCAACATGTGTAACTACAGTTCAACTGACAGGGTTCTCACGTCTAAAAAAGGGCCCCGGAATGAATTTTTGATACAGGGCACACTCAGAACCAACTACGTCAGTCCCACAACTCAAAACCATTTGACTGCCTTAACTATTACGGATAACTGTAATTCTATGAATAGTGAGTGAGTGAGTGAGTGTAGGGTTTTATGGCGCAAGAGCCAATTTTGGCTATACTGCGCCACACACTCTATGAATAGACAGACGAGTTTCGAGTCCAGTGATGCACAAAACACAAGTTTAGACATATTGACTATTCTCTAAATACTTCATTTTACGGAATAATTAAGCTTTCTATACTTTAAATTTAAAAGGCATCAAATATCGGTAGCGTGTTAAATTTACCTCAATAATTAATCCATTAAAGGAGTTTAAGACTACACAGTCTTCATTTTCAATAGTTATCAGAGAGCTAGAGAACAATACTAACCTCCGAAACATAAAGTAATCAAATTTGTTTACTTGAAATCACGCGAAACTCAAGCAGTGGGATACAAGTAATAATTTTCGTAACTAATAAGATCTAATAATAAAGATAATTATAACTGAATATTTGTGTACTGTATTCCTTGTGTGTTAAATATTTAAATATTCTTCCTGACTAGGTAGAATGTTTGAATACCCTGCGTATTATATAAATGAATTAGATCTCTTTATACCCAAGACAATAAGACGATTTACATGTGTGTCAACTAGTTAGTTGCTCAACTAGTTAATTGAAAAGAACTGAAAGGCAATACAGAGGTAATATAATCTCGTATACATTACAGCATATATCGTTTAATATATGGCATTTCGTTGAAGTTTGTGTTGCGTTGATGAATTGTGCAGTTCATTAATAAATTTACTGTTTATGAAACACGAAAAGAATTGAAGTTTGCAATGATAGATTATTGTGATACGTATTAATGGAGTTCTAACAAAATGAAAATATTTACCATAAATTGCGAAAAGACGATATTAACTTATATATATATATATATATGATATTTAAATCAAACTAGATAAAATCAATGTAATTTTGGGAGGATTTGTAATAAATAATATAAATTTTCATAACGCAATGATCTCAAAATCTCATTTTTGGAAGTTTTTTTTAGAATTTTTAAAGTTTACTAGAGGGTTGAAGAATGAATTCTTCGTGGCTCAATGGCAAATTATGTTAAATTTAAAATATTTTACAGCTCTCTCTCTCTTTCTCCCCATAGATGAGTAATAGCAGTTTATTGGCCATGGTCAAAAGTTTCACGGATCCACGGTAGTCTAGTGGTCAAGGTCACTGACTCAAGGATGACGTGTCATGAGTTCGAGTCTTATGCCGTTTAAGACCCTCCATGTAAAGGGGGCCAGTGCACGTTAATTCTGTTGAGGCTCAAACGTCTTCCCGTTGGTATAGTGTGGAATTTAGGTGAGGGGAGCGCTAGCTCAAGTGTCGTCTTCATCAATTGATGATGGCTCATAATTACACGGTCCCTCGCCAATATCCCTTGTGCAACAGTGCTGTCTCTCTCCATGGATAAGTGAGGGTAGCTTAGTAGCCATGGTAATGAATTTCTTAACCCTTTATATCTATCAACGGTACTTATAAATACCACTCTTTAAAATCGCGTAGAATAACCATTTTTTACGAATACTCTGACGATACTTAGCAGGAATATTCTTTGAAATCCACTCTTCCAAGATACATGGCAGCACGAGTTCTATGATGAGTATTTTAGCGGTGAAGGTGAATAGTTTTATAGCAGAGATTGCGTTCTGAGCGGATTACGAAAATTGTCATTTTAGTTCCGAAAAAGTAGTTAACGTCAAAAATTAAGTGTCTTTTTTTTGTATGTTAATGAAGACCTTAGGAAACGATTTTGCTGTTTATTTTAAGTGAACAGTGTATATAATTAATTTTGCAGTTGAATATCTTTAATTAATTAATTAGCTCCAAAGGATTAAATTTCACAAAGTTAAGTATTTTGTTTATGTACATCTCTTAATTTTCAATGTAGGGATTCAAAAAAAGTATATTGCATAAAAAAAAAAAAAAAAAAACTGCAGTAAATCATAATGCTGTAGATAAAGGGTTAACCAGAAATGTGTGTGAAATTTTGATCCCCTAAAGAATTTAATGAGAAAAATAAAATTGTTTAAAGGTAAATAAAATGTATATTAAAAGTCCTCAGGCGAATAAATTTTGGAATTAGGAGAAAAAAATACGTATCAAATCACTGACCTCGTCATATAATTAGATTTAAAAATTACAAGATCCATCAGCCATATATCTCTCCTTTAGATGCAGTGCAACGCTAATGTAAACAAATGATTAATTAAGAACTTGGATGTGAAAGTGCGTAAAATGTGGTACAGGCTTGTGTTTTACCATCGTAAGTTTCTAAAAATCGTGGTTTATAATCGTTAACCAAACACTTCACTGAAGGCCACGGTAGCTTATGAATAAGGTCAAAAACTTCGTAGTAGATTGTGTAAGAAAAGGGTTCTTAGCCCAAGTTCTCTGTCTGCCACAGGTATAACGAGATCATGCTAAAACTCGAAATATTCAAGTAAAGTTTGGAAACCTTAGCGCGCATTTTAAATTCAGGTATCGTCTTCGAGATGACTGACATACTAAATTTGGACGTTTGTCACGTGTAGTTAATTGTGTTCGGATAGTACATAATGTTAATATAATAATCCTTAGTCGTACATCAGCGTTAAAAGAAAATAAACTTCGCTTTTTCATCATTTTTAAAATTTTCAAATAAAAATCATTGAATTAGTAATTCATTAATATGATGTTATTTTCTTGTAATTATTCTTTTAATTTAACTCTTCGATATAAGGATATGTGATAAAATCCTGCATATAATTCGTACATATACTATGAAGCAGTGGCGCACACAAGGGGGTGTCCTAGGGGTCCGCCTCCCCCAAAACGGTTGATTTTTTTTTCAATTGATTATAATTCAAAGTATATAGTAAGTAAAATTTAATTAAATATTTGTTATTCATTATTAATTTTATTAATTAATGCTAATTATTTATTCAATAGTTAGTTTTTTGCTGTTTTTTGTTCCCGAAAATCGACAAAATGAAAAGGAGCATGATACAAGAATGGTGGACTTTCGACCCTGGA
>BMAV01021323.1:231550-245902 GCA_019973955.1 Trichonephila inaurata madagascariensis | reverse complement strand
CCAATGTTGCGGCCCAGCCGAAAAAAAGGTTGCGTCTGAAATTCTGACCCGTTATTTTTACAATAAATCTTGCATTCTACTTAAAAGAATTTGCTTGAAAGTCTTTATATGTTTGAAGAATAATGAATCTCCAATCGTTTTAACAGTTAGAAGTAATTGGAGGAAATTTTTATCAAAGATTATATTCCGTTCAAATAAGAAGTTCTTTTTTACTGAGTAGTCATGAGAAAAATTAAAATTTAACTTGAAACTTGATAACTAATGAGTAATTATTGATCGAAACTTTTACGAAATGGAACAAATATGGTAAGCTAAGCTCTCATTATGACATTTAGTAATGTCGGTGATGCACATAATTAGTAAGTTGATATGCAAATGTTTAAAATAAGAATGGATATATATCAGTTGACTACTCATTACTTTGAATTAGACTAGCAAATAAATATTTTAATGCTTATGAGCATTTACAGTTCTAATTATTTACATCTTTGTACGTAATCATTTTATCTATTTCGTGAGATATGAAGCAGTGCAAAGCAGACAAAATGACGGTGCATTAGGGATGTCCAAAAATTTTATTTTATTTTATTTTTGATCGCTATAGCCAAAAGGTTGTCTTTCGCCTAACTAATTAAAAAGAAATATAATTTTTCATTATAATAAAAAACAAAGTTCAGCTTTTATTCAAAAGCTTGAACCACTTTTTCACATTCTGTTTTTGTTTGTTTAATTTGTCTCTATAATCAATGTCTTGTTATAAAAGGGAAATTAGAGATATGAAAAGATAGAAAGGAAATAAAGCCAGCATATAAATTCAAAAAAGTTCAAATTCGTTCAAAACCTTTGAAAATATTTTTTATTAGATTAGCAAAATTTCATTTTATTTTTCATTCTTAATAAATAATAATAAATGACATTCTTTTGAGTAAAAAAAAGTGAAAAACATGTTAGCTTGTTATTAAAATTTTACAGTTTAAAACTTGTTATTAAAAGTATAAAAGTATAGTATAAGAAAAAATACAAAATATTGCTAATTTTGTTTTTAAAAAAAATGGGCTTTTTTGTACAATAAATATTTTTAATTGGCTGGTTTTAATTTGCTATCCCTTTTCTCATTTCTAAAACTAAATACATCGTTAGTCTTCTTGAAAACAATATTATTGGTCAGTGATCGTTATAAAGTCTCTGATCGAATAACAGCTGTGATCGCATCATCTATTCGTCAAGGTTGTGATATAATAAGTGATTCAGATACAGATTTCTAAAGTTTTCTCACCGCACTCAAGCAATGAAACGCTATTTCAAACTTCAGACCGAAACATTTTAAAAAGCGATTGCAGTTAAAACCAAAAAAAAAAAAAAAAAAGACACCATCAGGCTAACTTTTGGGTTAAAGATAAATGGATTTTCTTAAGAATCCTACTCTTAAGTAAATTATTTAAATAGAAATATTGAATAATATTATAAGATATGCTTAGTAACAGGTCCACATATAGTGTTAAAATATTCAAAATGTAAGATATATTTACCGCTTCGTAAATTTTATTTGTTAAAGGGAAAAAAATAAAATCTATTTATATTATGAAAATATTAGAAAATCTTACAAAAAAGTGTTTCCTGAGCTTTTTTCAAGAATAATAAATATTTTTACTAGTTTTAATTTTTTTTTCGTTCCTTATATACCAAACCTTGCATTTAGAGCTAAGACGTGACAAAATAACCCAGTTTAATAAGTAGAAAAATGACGAAATAAGGAAATTTATCCATTTTTCAAAATTTTAAGTGCGAGTGGAAGATACTTCTCGATTTGAAAAATTTAACTGCATTTTTACTTAAATCGGCGAAAGGCAACTTTATGAGACCTAGTGACTTGGAAAAGAAAAAAAAAGAAAAATCCCAATACCTTGTAGTGCATATTTTCCATTTCTGTGCAATCGCTTATCTTTCTGATTGGTAATAAAATCCACATAAAAAAATTAAGTTTGTAGTGAAGTTATAATTGTATTTTTTATGTCTTTAAAGTCATCTATATATATAAGAATTTGTCATCAGACAAAGCTGATGATAGACGACGACAAGTCAGGATAATAGGAAAGGTAAAAGTTTCTAACTCAAATTCATTATTTCTTAGATGAATGATAACAATAGTATGAGATCAGCAATATCTTGATAAATGATGATAACACTCGGTTTCTTTGCAATAAACACAAATCCTAGTCTGTTTAACTGAACACAGTAGGAGGCGACAGTCATGGTTTGTTACATGACAGGATCTCTCTGTGAATTACTCCCTCAACATACCACAGTAAGCTCAACAAAAGCTTCTTCGGATGTCGTTGAGGTAGATGGCTCAGAAAGTTGACAGACTGGGCGCAGATACATTATGTTGCTGTAAATAACCCATATTTCCCGTTTTTGTGCAGTAATCTTATGAAGAATCTGATGATCCAACTGTTTGGTCGTTTTTTGACTATTGTCTGCTGAACTTTGAAAGCTTCTGTTAATGTAAGGAACAACTAAATTCCGGTCATTTTTCATGGCTTGATTAATTATCTTCTTCAATGAGTGAAAACAGTTTTACCTTGCCTGATCCTTAGAACTTTTGTTTACTTTCCTGAATTTGCCAAATCATCGATGACTTGCAAAGTCTTTAATCGCAAAACTTTATAAACATAAATATAATATGACACACTACATTTGCAGTAAAGACTGTCGAAATCTTGCAGCAAACAATCTCTCTTACTGTGTTACACCACCTCAAATGTTAATACAAATGCTGTACCATTAGTATTCTTTTCTACTTATGTACTAAATATCTATGTGTTTGATTGAATGGCCAATGAATTCAATTATCTCATCATTATCTGCTTTGTAAATTTTAACCTCCGAAAACGAACAGAATTATTAAGCATACAAATACCTGAAATATAAAAGCAAAATAATACATCAATAATATAAGCAAATGAAGACGAAGGTTGGTCCCCTTGATACTATAAGACGTTCAAATTAACAACTTACTAGAAGTAAATTAACTTATCCACAAATATAAATAACTAATTTTAAAATAAAGTCCAGAAACTACGAATTTTGATCATTGACTGAAGTGTATACTTTTTTTCGAGCAAATTCCAAGTGTATTATCATTTAGGAAACGTTCTTTGCAAAATGTTTAAATTCAGGAGGCACCCAATCTTAGTGAGCAAAACGAATTCCAGTGATTCTGTTAACATTTTAACATTTCTCAGAAAAAATCATAAATGTTAAAATTTAACATCGATGTCCATGCGAAATTCTTAAGTTTTGCTTTCCAGGATATTAAAGAAGAAGAAAGTATAAATGGAATTTAAAGCTGTATTATTTATTTGCAACGATAATTTCTTCATTTTTGGATGTGTATAAATAACGATTTAATTAAAGTTAATTATTTATTCATGAATTGAATTAATGTACTTGTTCATCCGTAATAGTTTATACAGTTATCCATTTATTGTGCATATGAATATTGTGTAGTTCGTTGTTCATTGATTACATTTTCAATTTACCTTTCTTCAGTTTCTCATTTGCTAACATTATTTTCGAAATAATCCGTATTGGCATCTTATAGTATTACATGGTTACTTTTATCCATATATGTCTTATGGAAGGAAAGAAAAGCAACTTTAACAGAAATTTGTTGCTCATACCAATTGCTTATTAACTATAATTTATTTTTCAAAGAACAAAGTTTTAATTAATGAAAAAAAAAATTCCGTTTACAAAAGAGCAGTTTTAAATATGACATTCGATAAAAGTGAACAATTTTAAATGGCTAAATTTTATTCTACAGAATTTAATCTTATATATATATATATATACATATGTTGAATTTACTTTCAAATCTGCCTGTTTCACTAAAAACAATTTTGTAAGATTTTTCAGAAAAGGTTTATGTATTACATTCTAAAAACACGTTTATAGATTTTAAGCTCTATGTTCAACAGATTTGTTTCAGAATTTGAAGAAGTATGAATTCATTCCGAGAACTATATTTTAAATTCATAATATTAAAAGGCAAAGGAAACTAGTTATAATGAAGTATTGCTAACATAAGAAATTTATAGCAATACACTTGCTTCATTCTCTTAGCAATTTAAATAATAAAAAAAATGTAAAATCACTACGCATAACTTTTTTTATTAGAGCTTCATACTAAATTTTATTACAAAAGGTTTTCGCAATACAAACTGTTATTTGAATCGAATAGAAACGTTAAAAGTATATGTAGAAATTATACTGGAATACAGATTCTAAGCAAATTAAAATAGTCAGTAAATTATACAAATCTAAAAAAGTGCCGTATTCTTAAAATGCAAGTAAACCAATATTTTAGGTAGTGATTCCAGTGACATGATATGCGAAAGTATCTATTAACAATCTTGATGACAAAAATACAAACCATACAATGTTATTAATTTGATAAAAGCATTAAATACCGCATTTATTCGAATCTAAGCTATTGTTAATGCTACTGAAAATTGGGCGCAGCTTAGAATCGAAGGCGGAAAATTCATTGGATAGGGGAAATTGAACATGATACTAAAGGTTACATTAGTTATACGTTCATGGATGCACTTATAAGTTTTCAAAACTAGTAAAGTAAATTAATTATTAATTTCTTATTAGTTTATATTTTTCTGTTTAAATTCATTTTAATTTCGTAAATATGGGAAGTTTTAACTATATTTTTTCACAAAAATGTGTTGAGAATTTGGGTTGTGGCTTGGATTTGAATAAATACTGTATGTGTGTGCGCGATTTATAAAAAAAAGGCTAAAAATTTACAACATTATTTTTCCTATCCATGATTAGATTCCCTGAAATATTTCTGCTACAAAGAATCCTTGGACCTAAGCATTACAGTATGTGTGTATCCAAAATAATTACACCTACTGTAAGTCCCGAATGAATCATTCAGATATATCATCGAATGGCTTTTATACTAATCTAGCACTGCGTTATTAATGCCGATTTATTATCTCCAAGAGCAGTAATGAGTGCTTTGCAGATCCACAGTATCTCATATCCACAACCACATAACATCCTGATACATTCTCTATTGAAAAAGAGAAAACTGTTCCCACAATTCCATCTGGTGTGTATTCTAGATGAGTGAAAGACTTACAAGAGAACTTGTTTAGATCCCGACAGTATGAGTCATTACATAGCCGCGGATTATGCAAACTCATTTTGTTTACGAAAAGATGGAATTAATTTTGCCCTAAGTTGAAAGTTTGGCAAGATGCCCGTAGGAGAGAAAAAAAGAAAGATGAACATTCTCATTTTAAATTCAGATGGATCTTTTTCTTCTGCGATTGAGCTTTTTAATTATTCTTAAAAATTCGCATGGAGTGCTTGGGAGGGATTCGGACATTATTAAAAGAAGATTGGAAACTTCATCGCATGTAGTTGGAGATGAAATGCCTCTTTTTTATTTAATTGAAAAGAGTGGATTTAACAGATTATATATACTGCGCGAGAAGTCTTTGAATATTTAAAGAATATATATATATTTTTTATCTTACGCTGTACATAAAAAAAGTGGAATATATTTAAAAAAGTATCTTTCTCATGAAATAAATAGCAAATCATGTTTAATCATTATGATTATCATATCTTGTTTACGACTTTGTTATTCTTTTTAGAGCTACAAAGGTTTTATCGTTATTAAATAAAGTCAAAAATAAGAAGAAAAAGCAAAACAACTTTTCATTTAAAATAATTTTTAAGTAAACAAAGCATATTAGTGAAAGATATTGGTACTTTTTTGAGTATTCCATATTTTATTTCGCATCTGAAAACGCTACAAAAATAAATATATTTATTTATAATCTTTATTAATTAAAAAAAGAGAGAAGAGTACTCTGATAACAATATATAGTGTCAAAACCATAAAAAAAAATTGAAACAAAGAAAAATGGCTATACATGAAGTTTTATCAAGAGAATATAATTTTAATAATTCATTAAGTGTAGGAACAAAATGTCTTGATATATTTAAAAATGTACATTCCTATTTAGAAATAATTTAACCAGATACAAAGAATGCAAATGTAAAATGTTGACAAGTGAATTGGAAACGAATTGGACGATTTTTTTCTTTTTTTTTTTGTCTGTGTTTTTAATCAATTTATTAAGAAAGATGTTTACAACATTATATTGTGTGTCATCATGGCATACATTTCGAAAGTTTTTGCGGTACTTACGTATTATCGCAACCACATTGGCGACATTATATGAAACGAAGCACATGGTAGCCAATTCAGCGCGTACGTTACGAGTAAAATCAAGGTTGCCAACTTGGCAAGTTATCTTAAACGTCGGGATTGTAGCGATAGTACGTAAGTACCGTTCTAACAGCAAATTTCCTGCGCTTTTATCTTGATTTAAGTCTGATTAATATACAGAAAATGTAGAATTATTATACGTGAATATTTAAATATATATTAAAAGGCATTAATTTATTTTAAAAATGCGAACATGTATTGATTACAAATCTCTTAAGCCTTGTGAAATGAAAGCATTTTAATGGTATGGATAAAAAGAAGATAAAAATAGTTTTTTCTTAGTTTTCCTAATCATTTTTTTTTACTTCCTAGTTCTCTAAATACGGACTTTGGTAGAAAATTTCATCTCAAATTATAAGGTATTAAAATTAAATGATTATCTTGTTTTTATACACGAAATAAATTACTTTGTATTTTATTAATATGAAACATCAGAATTATAATACTTTAGAATTCAAAATATATCACCATAATTTTCTAACATAAATTGAAAAAAGATTATAATTGTATAGATAAATTATATGGATATCAGACTCAATAAGAATAAATGGAAACTTAATATCTCAAGCAAATTAAATTTCTAATGAAAATGAAAAATTATATCTGAGCATTACATGCTAAAGATGAATTTAGTGTAGAACAAACAGCTGTTGCCTACGTAGTGAGAAGAATCCGCCATCAATCATCAAGCTATATATCACATAAAATGATGTTACTTTATCGCTTCGAAAGTATAACGCGTAGTTAGAAATCATTTAATATCTAAAAATTACGAATCTAGAGTTTTGTCAGAGATAATAATATTTTTGCAGGAATTCAAATGTTGATTAAGTGGGCTGATAGGAAGACATGGTTCCCGATTTTTTAATTCTGCTTATCTCAAGATTTGAAAAGAATTTTATTACAGTTTTAGTTCATAGAAATATGAAGACAATTTAAATTATATTAAAAGTACATTAAAAAATCAAATTAACTTCGATTAGATCTTCGGTATGGTCTTTTAGTATAATTTATAAAGTGAATCTCTATGATGCGAGTAAAAATATTTCTCAAAAAATATCTGTTATAAAGTGATTCATGTAATTTTAAATAGGAAATGTTTCATTTTCTTTGAAACTATAACTGTACAAATATTTTATAGCGTTTTTTTAGATGTAATCGAAGATGAAAGGACTTGATGGAAAAGTAACATCTGTGAATTTTTCCAAGTACGAAAAAAGTAGAGATGCTCAGGATTTCGAAGTGCTTTATTTTTTTAATCAATCTAATAAAAACCGATCTATCCAAATAAATGTTTAAAAATTTTGTAAATAAAATTCTGTATTACTTTTACTATAATTGTAATAATGGTATTATTACTTGTGTGTGTGTTAAATTCTATTTCACCTTTTCACTAAATAATACCAAAGTAAATTGTTGTAAAACCTGATGGAAAAAGAAATTAAGTAAATAATCAAAAAACTAGTTGTAAATAGGGGTTCATTGCTTAAGTATGCTAAGCTATATAAAATAACAAGGGGCTCTTGGGAAAACGAAATGTAGGATAAAAATTAAGACAGCAATAAGAATGAAGCGATATAAAATTAAAATTTAAACTTAGAGAAATTCATTTTTATTGCCTTATTTCTCTTTAGTTACTTTTTATTTGTAAATAAAAATGACTACGACATACAAACAAATATTTTTTGTAAAAGAAAATATTTAAATTATATATAATTATTATTTTCATCTGTCAAGTCTGAAGTATTTTACATAAAAATATTTTTGTGTGATATATAATATTCTTACAACAGATCATTCAAAATTTCACCTTTATTTTCTGAAAAACATGGGAATCTATTTATTGATTAATCCGACGAGGTTATTGTTTTAAAAAAATAATCAGAGAATTCCATGAAACCAATTATCATAATCTAGAACTCAAAAAAGAAATTTAAAATCTCATGAAAACTAATGACACATGAACATGTAATTGAATAAAAAATTTTATGGTAGCATGAAGTTGCATATATAATATGTACCAAAATGACTTACATCTTCTGAATTTTAAGCGTTTTCATTTCTTTTGTCATTAAATATGGAAAATCAAAATACCTAATACATATTTTTTTTTAAAAAAAGCATCGAAAGATCAAGAACAGACTTAGCATTCTATTTTTAAACTTATAACATTTTTAAGAACACAACAAATGGGAAATACACAAGTGCTGTGATATAAAATCAAAAAATAAATAAAGAAAGAAAGAAAAACAAAAGATAAAAACACTTCAGGCTCTCCACATAATTATTTCAAAATTTTCATTTCTTATTTACATCTTTCAGTTAATTGGATTCATTTACAAAGTTAAAAAAAACTTACCTAACTAAAACATTTCAAACATTAGAGAAATTCTAAAATTTGAGCAGATTGAGAAATTAAAGCTAAGATTACTAAATAAGTAAATAAATTAATAAGTTTATTTAAATAAATCAAAGCTAACAGTTAACATAAAAGAGATGTGGAGAAAAAACTTTAATTTTTTTAAACTTTTGTAATTCTAAAAATACTGCCAATAGTTCAAGTAGATAAATTTATCGGACATTTCGTTGAGACAGTATTTGGCAGAATATTTTATGATCACATGCTGGTAAGGCTCTTTCAGTTTTACCAAACTTCCAAAGAAGCTTTTTTTTAATGCTATTTTCGATGAAAACAACTTCAATTACCTTGAGTCCAGGGTATGTATCTGTGTTATTCATTGAATGAGTAACTTGAAGATCTGATATATATTTATTGTTCCCATCTATACCATGATTGTTTCAAGAGTAGCAGGTAATATATTTTCATTTTTCAAAAGAGATGATTTTGGATCGTTTTTCATTGATCTCAGGAAAAGTAATATAGTGTTATGTTTGATTTTATCCAAAATTTAGGAAATGTATAGATGCGAGAGGTCGTGATTAACGTTTTCCCTTGCAATTGAAACTCAGAGGTCGTAAATTTAGAGCAGCTTCTGTCTTACGTAAAAAAGTTTAGCATCTCTTGGTGACTTACCCAAGTTTTTTTCCGAATATTTTTTGTAGCTATTCTTTAACAGTTCTCACGTAAGATCCTCCTTACTATGGTGATCTTTTTGGTGGGGCAGCTGTAGCCAGTATGGTGGTTATGACTCTCAGCTTGTAACCAAGTGGGTTAGGGTTCGAATCCCGAGTAAGACATGGTTTTATCTTCTTCGGAAAAGAAGTCGGTCTTTCGCCTGTAATGGATTCCCGTCTCGAAAGGAAAGCAGCACACCCATTTTTATTATATGCCGGAATCACATCACTGTAATAAATGTGTATATTCTTCTGTTGGATTGTATGCTTTCTGTTCTTCTTCACTTGTATTTCATATGTTCCCGCGATAAAAAACACACATCAACAACAGCAAAAACCGTACAGCTGGATATCAATTGCCACAATTTTCTCCCCAGAGGGAGACACCAGAGCTCTGACGATGCGAATCTGTACTAGGAATTTTTTTTGCCTAAAGCACGCAGGCCAAACTTGCACTCTAGGGATTTTTAGCATGTGGCATAATCTTGTGACATGAACGCTGTCGATTTTTTTGCATCATGAAAATCCACCGACTTGGGCTGTGCCGGAACCCGGAAACTTGGGCGTACAAGACCAGCGGCAAACCAACTATGTCACCCAACCAGCTATCTCACCAATATTGCTTCTGGCTCTCTAAAACTGGGGTTACGACCAAAGAAACTACATTTGCGTGCTCTAATTGCACTCTGAATTTAATATAATAATTCAAAAATATCTGTATTGAAAAGAATCAAGTATTTTTCAGTTAAATTATAAAGTTAAATTTCTAAACGTACTTTTTACTGTTATTGCAAGGATCACAGGGCTAGAAGAATCCGATTTAATCTCGAAAGACGATAAACAGCGATCAGTAGTTTTAACTTCAGCATGAAGTTCCGAAATATCATTTAGTGTATCGGTATTAAATTCATTAGAATTTTCGATCCAAAGCGTTGTTGTAGGATGTGTGTTTAAGGTGGCATCGTAATTATTTTCAGTCATATTAAATTCTTCCATAGCTGCTTGAGCTGTAGCACCTAAATAATTGCATAGATAATTGAATCTTTGAATTTTGAAAATATTTTCATTATCACATGAATATTTTACATAAACTTGAGAAATGTTCTAAAAATTTAGATAGCAAGTACTCTGACTAAAATACTCAGAAAATGATTTAGACAATTTCACCAATTTGTTATTTTTGTTTTACAAAATTGTTATTCTCATTCTGTATATTTTCTCTTGTTTAAAGAAAATGCTCATTAATATCTTTTTTTTTTGGTACTCGAGTACGAAAGCTACTTTCGTGCCATAATCCTCCAATTTGATAAATGTTCTGTTTGTTTATTTTTCAAACATTTTTTCAAATTTAATATTTCCTTGATAAACATATTCTTCAAAGTTTCAAAATAAATATTTTCTTTTTTATGCAATTATCAATTTATTCAACTGACTCAGAATAAAATCTCCGTCATACTACATTATTTTTTTTACATATTTTTCAAATTCATCAATCATTTGATCCAGTAAAAGAGCGATTTCGCTTACTATAACTCCAATTTGAACAGAAATATTGTTGAATTAGTCCAAATATATCTTTACTGCTTCACCAACTGCATTAATTTATTCGTTATCTAAAATCTACTTATTTGTTGTTATATTAAAAAAAAACTCTAGTGAGCCTTAAATTAGTAACGAAATTCAAATAAAAAAACTCACATCTAAGTAAAAGCGCTGAAATGAAGTTTTCCAGTTGATGTACCAAGAAAATATAGGATTTAAAAGGCATGATAGCTTTATAAAATTTTAATATAATTATGGAACTATATGCAATCTTCATTTTAAACGGTTGATTCATTTTTCTAAATGAAATAAAGAGAGAAAATCAAAACGTATCTTCTAAAAAAACAAAAATAAAAAAAAGAACCTATCCAAAAGCACATAAGTTCTCCAGGGCTCGCAAGTGCAATAACATTGGACAGGAATAAAAAGTTTTCAACAGTTTTGACGCAATGAAGTTTTTCTTACAAATTTCATTGCGTCAATATTCATTTATAAGCATGCATTTAAGACATTTAAGACACATTCATTTTTAAGCATGCTTCTCAAACTTTCTATACTTGCAACCCAATTTTGAATTCTAATATTCATCGCTCTCCTCTCCATACAATAACAATGTATTGAATTCAATAATAATATACTTTGAAGTAAGGCTACAATACCACTTTAATTGTGAACCATACAAATTATCAAGACAAATATTAATTTTGTATATAATTTTGTGACATACCCATTAGGTCACTGGTAATTATTAAACTTGTTCTTAACTTTGTACTGTTAAATTAATTTTGAAATACATTGTGCAGTACTGATACATTTATAAGTGTATTATTTCAGTGCAAATGTTTGTATTTTATATTTTATTATTATGTCGGAATGTATTTTGTTTCGCTTCCTTGTAGTAAATTAATACTTTTTTAAACAACCTTCTGTTTTTGACTTTTCCATATACTCGCGCCCCCCTTATAGGGTTATCACGCCCCCCTCTCGGGAGGCACACCCCCCAGTTTGAGAAACACTGATTTAAGGAATGATTGTACACAAGATGAACCAAGATATAAGCAACCCAAAACGTGTGAAAATCGCAAGAACTGTAAAACGATATCATAGGAATAGATAAAAATCAAAGAATTCACACTGGTTCCTCCTTTTCTACATGTCTCAACAATTATTTCTTTCTTGATTGTAATAGACCAGGCACAAGTTGGTCCGACTTAGCTTGTCCATTTTTGTTACTATTGTATATAACCTGTTGCAATGCATTAATAATGTTAGTGAATTATTCTGTTTAAACATTGAAACTCCAAGTTGTCTCATGAATAAAAACCTAAAAACCCCGACTAAATTAATCAGGATACTGTGGTGGCCATATATATCCCGCTAGACATAGATATGGGAAAATTGCAGGAATTGCTTCTATGGGGGAGAAAGTGCTCTTCTGCCTTCTGTGTTTCCTGCACTTTTTTAAGTTATATCCCTTTTTCCTTCATGAGTTTTTCCCTTTCCTTATTTTAAATCAATCTTTTTAACTGCTCACTGTGTAACATTCGTAATGTTAATGCTTATTGCTAGTCAAGTACGTTTTCTGTTTCCCTACTCCTATGTTTGACTACCCTGTATAAATTATGACGTATGAAATATTGGAGACCTAGACAGTTTAAATTCAAATCAATCACAGTTTTCAGATGGCAAGTTGTCTCAATTTGATTTGTGAAGCTCCTGAGAAGGTATGTTTATCATTTGACTTGTTTCAAACTTACGAAATTCACCAATAATAGTCCTAAATTGACTTTAATTAAAGCCAATTCAATCTTCAAAATACACAATTTAGTGATGTAAGGATGTAGGAAATTAAACTAATGCTCTGAATTGGGACTGATATAGGTCACCAGAAGCCTACACAAGCTATTTTATAATAATTTATCTTCAATTAATTTATCTTGGCTCTGTTTTCAGATTAAATTACAATTTTTTTGTATGCAAAAGTAACCTTTTACAACAAAACAATGTAATACTCTTATAGAATATTTTTATGCCAGCAACCTTTCAAAGAGCTAAATTCAAATAATTTCGAAATCAGGATAGAGATTTATGAGAACCTTACCTAAAATAGTTCGAAATTAGTTCGTCAGTTTTCGGAACAATTTTAATTAACGAAAATTAAACTTTAACTAATAGTTAAGCAATATTAAATAGTAGGATGAGCAGTTGTTCCTTAGCAACCTTACTTTCTCCGGGCGCAATGCAATTTTCTCTCCAATTTACGAAAGCTGAATATAAGTCTTGCGATGGTTGTCTGGGAATATTAGTAATTCAGGTAAAAAGATTCTAAATTTGAAATTTGAGATTTAAATTTTTAAAACTGTACTTAAAATATTCATTGTATGGCTTTCTTGTAATAATTTGGTGAATTATAAAGTTGATTATTAATTTAGAGCTAAGTTAAGAAATTCGTTAAAATTGAGTCAATAAATCGCATTTGTATCTGTCTTCTAATTGCCTTTAAATTCTATAATTTTCTATGTTATAGATCTCTTCCTGATTAATTAATATGAATTTATTCATTTATGCATTCGTCAAATTGTATCCTTTAACGGTATCAGGATGAAAAGGAATTTACACAATACGTTTCCGTGAATTCAATTGAATTTTTCTGAAAATAATTCATACACGGCAACAACGAATTGCAAATATATAGTAAGTACTTCAGATTCGTGTAACAAAAGATAACATTTACCGGTATTAATAATGCACTTTTAAGCAGTTTCATTGTGTGATTTTCAATTAATATCGCTAACACGCAATAATTAATTAGTAACCAAAATACATGATTCAAAACATATTACGGATAGAATAGGTTTCTGCATGGTTTAGTAAATTCTACTTGAAGAAGTATTTCTGTTAAATCTTATACTTTCATTATCGAATAATTTATACGAATCTGGTTCATTTGTTAACTGCCCTCGGATCTCCATTCTACGAACTTCTGTTTTGCGAACTTCATCTTAGAACCAAGAACGAGCGACTATTTAGCGACTTAGTAAAATAGACTTCTAACTGTAATTTCAAAAATTGTATTAAGTGATCTTAAATTATAAGTCACACGTGAGATTATGATATATGGAAATGTAGTAACAGTTTTCTAAATAGAATGATGTAATTACACTGCTGGCCACCCCGTAAATGCAACACCAAGAAATACAAGAGACAGCACAACAAAATTTATTTTGTGGATAACATGTTGACCAAGCATCATATAATTAAATTCATAGACTTCTGTAAATATGTGAAGTGTGGTTCCTGCCAGAATCAGTAGCCAGAGTAGCCGCCATTGTTGGGGATCACCGCTGCCACACGCCTCGGCATTGATTCAAAGAGACTTTGGATATGTTCTTGGGGTACAGCAGACCAAGCAG
>BMAV01021323.1:219628-231436 GCA_019973955.1 Trichonephila inaurata madagascariensis | reverse complement strand
GCCAGGGAAGCAATTCAATCTGTTGATTGACAAAGAACCTTTGGACAATGCGTGCCACGTGTAGTCGCGTATCATCCTGTTGAAATATAACTGTGGCCAAGCACTGAAGTTAAGAAGGGACAACTGGCTCCAACACCTCGGAGATGTAGCGCTGGGTGTTTAAAGTACCTGCAGTGCTTACTAGTGGAGTGCGAAAATGCTATTCAATACCGCCTCATACCATAATACCCAGTGCAGGACCAGTGTGGCGTTGCATAACGTAGCTGTTCAGCATCCTCTCTCCACGGTGTCTCCAGACTCGAATCCGACCATCGTGGTACTACAGACAGATGCGTGGCTCATCAGTAAAGACAACTTCATTCCATTCTGCCACCCTCATCCTTCTTTCATTGCACCATTGGCGGTGGAGACGTCTGTGGTTCTGATTCAAGGGTAGACAAAGCAATGGACGTCTTGCGAACAGACCTCTCTGCTGTAAACGGCGTCGAATGATACACGCAGACACTGAATGATGCATTACAGACTCAATGTGCTGTGCTATGGTTCGTGATGTGACTGAGCGATCCGTCAGTGTCTTGCACACAATTTGCCTGTCTTCACGTGAAGTGGTGCACTGAGGTGGATTCAATCGACCACGTCGGTCCGTCGTACCCTCCGGCATCCAACGGTCACATATCCTCATTACAGTTGTTCGGTTTCGTCCAACACGACTACCGATTTCCCTGAAAGATATTCCTCCATCTTATTAGGCCACTATCCTTCCTCTATCGAACTCTGATACTTGATCAAAAGCTGATTGCTGATTTGTACGAGACATAACTGATCGTTTTTTGAAAAAACCACAAGAAAAACACAATTGCCGAACTTGAAATCGTCGAAATCTCCAAGCCTTAAATAGCGGTTTGAGGTGGCGCCACAGGCGCACGTGATGTGTGTCTTCACTGAAGTTCTAATCATTTGTATATCTCACCTCCAATAATGCATGTTGTAAATTTCATGTTATTTGCATTCTTCCTTCAGGGTGTTGCATTTATGATGGCCAGCAGTGTACTTAAAGTACAATAGCTATGAAATTTTCTTCTTTCTTCAATTAATATTTCATTAATTTTATATTTTTTCCCTTCTAATGTGGAGCTGCAGATTTCTTATTACCATTACAGATCTAGTATATTCCCCGAGATATGGTATCACTTTTAAGTGTGACACCATACACGTGGATATCAATTGCCACAATGAAATTTTAACGCCTAGTTTTCTTCCCAGATTAAGGCATCTTAACTCTGACGATGCGAAATTGAACAAGAAATTTAATTTCGCCGTGATTACTCAAGCCAAATAGGCACTCTAGAGATCTTTACCATTCCGCATAATCATACGACATGGACGCTGTCCATGTTTTTAAAGCAAGAAAAGCCACCGACTTGGGACGGAGTCAAACCTGCAAACTTGGGCGTAAGATTCCAGCGTCAAACCAACTATCCAGCCAACCAGCATTAATTGCATATTCGAGTGAATAAAAAAAGAATAAAGTACTAGAAAAATAACGAACGACTTAAAGAAAAATCAATATAAAAGATTATGCAAAGAGAAAAAAAAATATGTTTCTTCAGAACGTGTCAGTTGAATAGACAACTAAATAGTGCAGAATAATATATTGGATTTGTTTTGTAATTTTCTACAAATTTTTCGAATGTTATAGTAAGTTTAATTTCATTTCGAATATTTGTCGAAATATGTAAGTAGATTGAATCTAAAAAAGTATACGGAGAAATCTCAAGAGAGCTTTGAAATCCCGAGTTACATACATGTTAACGCTAAGAAAACAGTTTCTTTAGATACAGCTGTTTCTTTGCAGCAACTTCAATCCATTATTTACGTTTTTAAAGCTATTATCTTACGGTTCAAAATTTCTCCAATTTCCCACTTTCCTTTACCGATTCGTGTTTTGCGATGAAAAAAGGATAAGGAAACTTAAATTGCCATGATATATTCTAAGGAATTCAACTGAAAATTCAAGAAGGGCTTTCCCTTCACGATTTAGACTAAGAAGGGGGGAATAGTGTGACGATTTTTTACTCCCCCAGACCATCCCCTGATACAATGTAATACAATTTAAGAGGGAAGGAATTGAAACAGTTAGGAAAGTGTGGAGTAAGGATTTTTTTTATTAAATAAAAGGGAAATCATTGTATTGAATATTTTATACTTTTTTCCCCCCACAGAAATATTTTGAGAAGAGTTTTCTAACCATTTAAAATTGAGGGACGAACCTCATTCCACATTTTGTTCATTTTTGAAACTTACAAAAAGAAATAAAATATATCAGTAGACAGACACATTGTTTTAACAAATTACAAAAAAGGCAGTGACGTAACGAAGAATATTAGGGCTCCCCTGCAAAGTCAGGTTTTGGGCCCCAAGTCGGATCTTACAGATGATTACAAAGCCATAATTTTTGGGTCCCGCAATGCGGAGGTTGCGGGGGTGTACGTTACACTACTGAAGAAAGATGAAATTAGGACTTTGCAATCAGATAACTTAAACTGATAACTTAACTGCAATCAGATAACTGATAACTTAACTGCAATCAAATAAACTGATAACTTAACTGCAATCAAATAAACTGAGAAGTTAACTGCAATCAGATAACTGATAATTTAACTACAATCAAACAAACTGATAACTTAACTGCAATCAGATAACTTAAGTATAAACTTTGTTACAAAGAATAATGTATTATTAATTATTCCTCTTAAATAAAATTAATAAAGGTTTGTTAAAAGCCTAAAATATTAGCTTTGTGCATAAAATATGAAAGCTAATAAAACTGTAAGGCTTAGTCATTCGAATTCAAGATAATGATGTTACGAGCAAACGAAACTCTTGTAATCTCGACAATATTTAGCATCCGACGAGAGCTTGAATTAAAATTAATTAAAGCTTCCAAATTTGGTAGAGAGGGTCGCCACTAGATGGTTCCACCATGAAATGTTTCTCCTATTTGGGCACTTCCCGGTCTGTAAAGACTTAGATGCCAACATGCAGCCCATAAGGAAAGAAAAGAAGAAATAAACAGAATAAAAATAACATAATAAACTGTCGAAATACTAGTAGAAGTAAAAGGTGCATAAATTTTTTTTATCTATTTTTTTCCATACTTTATGGGGAAAATATGTGGATAAGAGGATAAAATAAATCGAATCATTAGAGCTCCGCACTGAATTGCAAGCACAACTATATCTCCATGTTATTAAAAAAATATAATACATTGAATAATGTTTATCTTAATTTCTAATTTTAATGCTGTTGTACTGATTCTAAGAACTGACATTTCTATTTCAGTTACTACTAAAACATTTTATAAAAATTACATTCATAGCGAAAAAAAAAAAATTAAATTGATATTTTAAACATTTTTAAATTAGTTTAAGAAACTTTAAATTATAATCCTAGTAATTTTTCTCAAATTCCTCAGTTTCTACCTCCTTCACGTCTAACTTTTGCATAGTTTCCCTTGGGTTTGCTTCTAATCCCATTATAATATCATTTCTTTTTAATTGTAACAGTTTATGTTCGGTCCTCATACTAAGTTGTTCAATAAATTGTTTGATTTTAGAGCATTTTCCTGCAAACGAAATAAAATTATCAGAAAAGTGAACTGAATTGAGTTCGAAGGGGAAGGTAATACAAGGTGTTTATAAATTAATATCGGAGTCTTAACGCTTTATAGTATTTATTACATTTAACTTACTAGTGTAACTCATACATCGAAGGAAAGACCAACTGAAAAAGTTTTGTTTGATGGCATGT
Organism: Trichonephila inaurata madagascariensis; assembly: GCA_019973955.1. Taxonomy (NCBI): domain Eukaryota; kingdom Metazoa; phylum Arthropoda; class Arachnida; order Araneae; family Nephilidae; genus Trichonephila; species Trichonephila inaurata. Next base: position 227,626 of record BMAV01021323.1, on the reverse strand, counting down.
GTTCGCACGATGCGAAACGTATATTAATTTTCCCCCTTCCCCATCGATGAGCAAGCTAGTGAACAGAAAGCGTTTTGTGTCCCCCAGTTAGCAAAGACAGAATCTGCCTTAACTGTGCAGCCAGCGTTCGGGTGGACACCTCAGTGGACATGTGAACAGTCATAATACACGCATTTGGAGATTAGGAAATTCTCACGAGGTGCTAAAATCGCAACGGGACTCACCTAAATTGAATGTTTTTTGTGCCATATCTGTGTCAAGTGTGTGGGCCTTTCGTTTTCGGAGAACCAACTGGTTCTGCCTATTTTGATGCTCTACAACTATGGATATTTCCTCAATTGAAAGAAAGTGAACCAGATAACTTCATTTGGCAGCAAGATGGGTTCACCGCCTCACTGGCATGCTTCAGTACGTGATTGGTTGAACATTACTGTACTCTACCAATGGATTTTCTGCAAAAGTTCTCACAATAAAGCTTGTTTCGCATGGCCTCCACATTCACCCGATCTGACGCTATGGGATTTTTATCTGTGAGGGTTCATTACGGAATGTGTGTACGTACCTCCACTACCAGCTGACCTTCCAGACTTAAGACACAGGATTGAAGCAGTTGTTGCAAAAATTACCTCAGAACACTAAAATAAGTGTGGGATGAGCTCGCCTATCGATTTAATGTGTACCGTGTGACGAATGGGGCTCACATTGAACATTTGTAAGCTTTTAGGTAAAATTGTTTCAGTTACTCTTTCATTCGATGTATGAATTGTACTTGTAAGTTATATGTAATAAACACTATAAAGCGTTAAAACTCCGATATTCATTTTGAAATACTTGGCAGTTAGGTGTGTTGATGTTAGTTTAAATCGCAATTGAAAATTTTATATTTGAAGTATTCATGTATCTAGAAACAGGATTAGGAGCCATGTGGCTCCAGTCCAAATAACTAAACTGTTGTTTTTATCACTAGATAAGTGTATTTAATAAAAATCATTATATATTATAGACTGAGACTGTATCGCCGTACCTCCACCTCGGGTAAGTTTATATGGAGAACTCGTTAATCGCTGAGGTTCCTTGGGGGATCCGAAAGCAGAAATGATTGTGAAGTTATTAAGTCGGACACGAAATGATAACCAATAGATATTCCCAATAACTCCCTTTTATTAATTTAAGGGCTTGAATGAAGTAAAATTTATGTAGACAAGACAATAAACTAGTAATAAATAATGGGTAACCTTTAACCCTTTAACTGCCGATTAAAAGTTACGCGATTCGCTCCCCAGTACCACCCTTTTTCGCATAGGCTCGCGTATGTAACGTATTGTATGAAAAAGAAAAGCATAAAAGAGTAATTTCTTTTCTGAAATTAGTAAATCCTTCACAAACACTGTGAATATCTTTTTAATGCATTCCAAATAGCTTTACTGATAGTACAGTAAAAAAAGAATTACATTTCCGAAAGACGTATATATACGTCCGTGGTATTTAACGCATCTATTAAGCGAGACATGCATACACAACGACAGGAGTTAAAGGGTTGATGAAATGCAAACTCTAAACTCACCAAAATTAAGTCTTATAACTTCTAAAGACTGTTGTAATTTAGGAATAAGCGACTATAATTCTTGTAGTACTATCATGTCTATACTGTCCACCTATTTCTATTCTTTGTCTCACTGAATATTTACATACCATTTAGTCCTGACCTTCTTTTTTGGATTGGAGTTGTTCTATCTCAAATTGCCAATTTTCCTGGATGAAAAATACCCCTTTGTTTAAGATGTCAGACCTTGTGGATAGCCCATTGTTACAACTGATTTGTCCCCGTAAGTTATTGCAGAAACCATTAATAGAAAGCGATTAGATTAAAAAGCTTGTTGATTTTGCGAGATTTTTCTTCATGCGGTTAATATTCGTACAAGGAACGGATGTTCGCTGCAGAATCTACGTCAAATTATCTTCAAATAACCAATTTTAAAGCACCTACTTTAACTTTGATTAAAAGGAATCCGAATGAAAGCTACTGCATCTTTCGCAGGAATAACTCAATTTACACATTTTGAAACTTCAATAAGTTTCCTCTTTTTTGCATATACTATACATTGCCCCACTTTTTAAAAGGTATTTTTAATTCTTAACATCACTGAATAAGACAAATTGATAAAAATTACTAGATATTAGTACCTTTAAAAAAATCGAGCTACTTTAAATTGAAAGTAAGTACTAGTCATAAATCACTAAAATGTATGAATAACAGCAAAGTGCAAAAGTTATCTCGTCTTTATCAAATATATCACAGCAATTTTTAATAACAAGCAGGAGTAACACTTTGATGCTTTTAATCTAATTTAGTGTTAACCAACTGAAAACATCAGATCCCCACCGTATAATTTTAAATCTTATTACACGGATAATGCCCTTAGATTAAGCATAAATAATTGATGTGATGTTTCAGGAAATATCATTTCAGGCTTATCTCTTAAAACAAGCAATCCAAAACAACCATTTGCCAAAACAACAATCACATTATGACAAACAAACAAAAAAAATAACATCTCACTTTGTTTTAAATTTAGCAAATTTTAATTGCACATAAATATAAATGTGCTCAATATTACATTACCTCAAAGTATAGCTTTAAAATCCTTTTTCTCGGATGATGTAATGCTTTTACTGCTAATTTAAATGACACTCTTTTTCATACTCATTAACTTCAGACAAGATGATTTAAGTCCCACCCTAGTAATCTCCCTGTTTTTAAAGTTAATTAGTATTGAATAAAATATCCGGAAGAGAGAAGGTTCAACAGCGCATTTTCATCAGTAAATAAACTGAATCTCGAAGAAGCCAGATGTCGTTCTCCTTAAGAACTGTGGATGATTTACGTACCTAAAGTCTTTATAATTTGTTTAATGACTTGCAAATATTCCTTCTGCTCATTACCTAACCATCAGTCTTATTTATAATAACAATAAATAAGAAAAAAATTGAGTTCCGATTCATGGAAAAGGATAATGAGAAAGGTAGTGAGCAGAAATTTAAGAAAGTGAGTTTCAAACTTGAAATAAAGTATCAGCACAGTTTGCTATTTGTAAGAGAAAAACATTCGATATCGTTAGATTATGTCAAAGGGAAATTGGTCTTTACCGGAAAGAAAAGATTGGGGAGTGCTTAAATCAAATTTTTATTTCCGCTATTGAGCTTTGATTTACATAATTATTGGTAGGATGAGATTCAGTCGCAAGTTTAAGAAGCTTTGATTTAGAGATTTGTGTTCCCTACAGCAACAATTATCCATCGAGTAGAAATTGGAAGCTTTTTTTTTAAAATGACATCAGATAGAAAAGGATTAAGTTTAGAGTTGTACAAGAATACTGTTTCTTTGAATAGAATAATGTATTTCAAATACATTTACAAAGAGTGGAACATTTGACAAAAGGGAACAAATCTTAGTTAAATTTTAATCTTCCATTTAAAACTAATAACTTCTTTGCATAGCTTAAAAATAAATTATGTATCAAAGTCCATTTCTGCATAAGAGATATATAAAGAAATATGTGGTGGGAGATGCCCTTAGAAATTAATTAAATTTTTGCTAAGCTTTTATCAGGAGCTAAACATATATTTTTCAATTCCTACATACACACACACACACTATTAGCTCACACTTTCTATATATTTATTTATCTTGGTGGAATTTTCAATCGTTTAAAAAAACATTTTAAAGCGCTCAATTGAGTAGAAATTTTATATACATGATTATTTTGGATGACAATACAATAATTTAATTATAATTAATAAAAATTAATTGATTAAAACTAATTATTTAAAGAATTACAAACACAGCTACGTTGGCATCGTTTTTGGCGACTTAGTTCCCCTTTTTGTGACTTGAGTCAAAACTGGAAAAGGTTTTTTTTCTCACGTTTTAAAGCATTCAGTTGAACTGAAATTTTATGTACACGATTGTTTTGGATGGCAATACCATACTTTAATGATAATTAATAAATATTAATCACCCCTTAATGTTCTGATTCTGTCATATATATATACATATTTATATTAATTGTACCTATTTAATAAAAAGTAGCTAAAATAAAATTTTTCTTTGTTGATCTAAGTAGGAATTAACTTAATTTTTTTTTGTATTACTTGTTTGCTTTTATTTTCTGAAATTGAAAGCATTTTATCTGTACCAAAAGACCAAATAGCTCTCAAATATTAACTACAGCGCAAAACGTTTTTACGTTACATTTAACTTTGTAATTCTTCTAATGATACATTGCATCTTTGAATACATTTACGTAGCCATGGTAGCGTTGTGGTTATGGTCATGAACTCATGGCTGGTGTGTCATGAATTCAAGTCTTAGTGCTACTGAAAACCCCCACCATGTAGAGGGGCTGATGCACGTGAAATCTGTAGATTCTTAAAGTTGTCTTTTTAGGGTGTTATTTCTTATTAACAACAATTCAAAATTTTGTGTGATAAATTATTCAAGAACATCGATTGATGATCGCTGTAAAAACTGTAAGTAAATGTTTTGAAATCAGCGTTTCTTTAAAATATATATATATATATATATATATATATAATAATTTATTATTATTTAAGTAATAAAATTCTTTTATTATTTACATTTCTTCCAAAGCATTATCCAAGATTATTCATAATTACCTAAAGCGTTTTGAAGCCTTATACTATAAAAACTAAGACGACTACAGCAAAGAAAGAAAAAAGAACATTTGAAAGAATTACAGAAACAGTTCAAGTTTTATTTACATACTTTACAGATGTTCTACATAGGAAAAACCTTTATTAAACGATACATCAATGCCATAGTCCAATTCTTATTACACGACACTCAACATGGCTATCAACATCTTTGACAGCACGTGTTATTATTTCCATGTTGTCCGTGTTATTCGAAAACTTAGTTTTTCACATATGAGCAAGTCTTCACACCTGCTTTGTAGGGTGATGCAGCAGAATGGCATGAAAGGATTGTAAAAAACCTGTTTTCAGATAACACGGAAAGGATAATACATACTTTCAATAATACTGATAGTACCATGTTAATTGGAATGCGATAGGAACTAGTCTATCGCATGGATGTATGTAAAGTTTCAGACATAGAACATCTCTCTGTAAGATATGTAACAAAATCTTCAATTATTTCTGTATTCCTTGAAATGAATTTTTTTAATGCATCCTCTTTATTTATTTTACTATAGTGCTTCGAAACCATGGAGGGAATCATGAATAATTCTGTGTTATTTTAAGTTTTAATCTATAAAAGTATTACAAAATAAATCCGTGTTTGGTAGAATGTGATATAATCAGTAATTTTATTCAAACTTACTTTCCAAAGTAAAAAATTAAATAAATTGTAAAGATAAAAATGATCTAATTCTTGTCATCTTGTTTATGTTTACTTTTATCTTCCATTTACTAACAATCTTAGTTATTTAAGAGATATTCTTCAATATATAATTCTAAATAAATACCAAGTTATTTCCTTTTATGCAATTGTATACTTACATGTGACAAAATATAAGAAAATAAACGTGTTATAATTTGAAAATATTCTTTTCATTTCTTAATTTGTTCAATTCTAACCGAATGTAATATTTGCATACTAAGCAATCAGGAAACTTATTTAAAATAATAATAACAATATTAATATTTAATTACATATAAATCAATAAAATATAACAACAAATTATTTTTAGTATTTGCAACATAAAACAAATTTTATAACAACACGAAGACCTTGTATCGATTGCATTTGCTTAGAAAAGAAACTAGCTCCGTATTTGTACTTAGTATCAACGGGATCGATAAATACTCATTACATCTCTGACCGCCTGAGTTTCAATCAATCCATTTAAATCTCTTCCTTTAGATGATTTCCCTATTCTCACTGGAAAGGAAACCAAACACCCAGATATTCTCGAACACAACTCATTTGGAACAAAATTTGAGAGTATGCAAATATCCGATACCATCTCTAGATGGATGTCCGAATTTAAAATTCCTTTCAGCACTATGGCCCAAATAAATGCTTGATGCCAAGAGCTATTTGTCTAATGAATGATATTCGAATCTTAAAACTGAAGGCCATCTCCGAACAATCCATCCTAATTTCGTCAAGCTTTTCGAAACCCGCAATAAAAGCAATAAGAATCTTGCATAGTAACGAGAAACCTTCATACCCATTCCTCATCAAAACGATTCCTCGAACAATCCAGCAGAAAGGGATACCATACTCGTCAAAATCCGGCAGCAATCCGGGAAAATTATTTTCCCTCTAATCGCCAAGGAACATGGAGGAGTATAATTATTTTCGGTAGACAGTTTATCGTCGGCAGTAAGGCCTGCTCCATTTCTGTGTGTTAATTAACGAGCAAACGGGCTACTTTTATGCATTTCCCTCCAAAATATTCGTTAAGGGGTAAAAGGAGGAAAAGTTCAAATTCATAAACTCTTTTCTGTCTGAAAACTCTTTTATTTAAGCCCCCCTTCCTCTCTTCTTCCTCCACATTCGTTTAAGCCCGAGGAGATTAATAGTGGGTCGCTTGTCACGAACAGAAAATGAGGTTTTAAAGTTCTCGATTTTGTATGAACTAAAAAGAGAGAGTAGCGATACTATTGAAGCCTTCTCTTGGATATAAATGGGTTAATGACGCACTGGTCTGAATAGTTAAAAGTGGCCGTTTCTTTTTATCGATTATCATGGTAAATCTATTTTTCTCGGCATCCATGCCATTACACATAGATGTGTATTTTATGAGCATCTTTGATGCTTTCTTCAAACCAAGACATTTTTTATATACATATATTCATGATTCTAATTAAATGATGAGTTTGTTTTTTAATGTACATTTTCTATCAAGACTTCTCTGAAATAGATAATGGGGATATTTTTTTTATTTGATTTCCTACTCAGATATTAAAATAAGTTTCTTTTCTTAAAAAATATTTTTTGCAGTTAGGTTTTATAAGTATACCAGCTATTACCAGCCCACTTTGCTGGATAATTCATAATGCTGTATGAATATATATATATATATATATCATTGATATTTAAGTCCTAGTATTAAGCGTTCTATTATATACAAAAATGTTCATATAACTCTCACAGCATCATTTAAAATGGTCTCCACCTCTAAAATGGGTTTTCAGAAAATTTGTTTTTAGTGGAGTGCTACTCAACAAATTAAACATGAATGCCGAATTTCAAGTCTAAATATTACATTTCAAAAACGGAATTTTTTTTTACAAAATCGCGGTAACCCCTTTTGAGACTTAAATTCCGAAATATCCGTTCATAGAGGATTTCAAATAAAAAAAAAGAAACATGCATGCTAAAAATCATTATGTGGTAGGTCTAGTAGATCGAGAAGGGAAATTATTTTTTTTATCAATATACACTAATAACTCCCAGTGCCCCTCCCACAGAAGTTGATTTCCGTAAAATTCATTATTACTTGATCTCTATTCAACAAAGTATACATTCATAACAAATTTCAAGTACGTGGATCTAACAATTCAAACACAGGATTTTTTTTCTTAAACTCCCCTTAATCCCTCACAATCCCCTCGAGGATCGATTTTATCAAAACCCGTTCTTAGAGGAACTTTTCTCTGTGAAAGAAACCTGCCTGCCCCATCAATTTTTAAGTCGGTAGTTCTACGAATTCAAATACGGGAATTTTTATCCATAGCACTATTTAAGCTCAGTAATGAATCTTGGGGGTTGATTTTTGTAAAATCCCTTCTTAGCGGATCTCTACTCCATGAAAGGAACATACTTATCACATTTCAAGTCCGTAGGTGTCTAATAGCTCCGGAGATATCGTGATGAGTTAATGCAGTGCTCCTCAAACTTTTAGTATATGCGACCCACTATTCAACCATCATTTTCATCGCGCCCCCCCCTCCATACAATAACAATGTATTGAGTTCAATAATACTATACTTTGACACTAAAACTAC
>BMAV01021323.1:202766-217115 GCA_019973955.1 Trichonephila inaurata madagascariensis | reverse complement strand
TTAACTTTTATTAATATTCCTTTCAAAAGACTTTATTTATCAAAGGGATAAATTAAAGTTAAAAAGTTTATATAATAACACACATATAAATCGTTCAATCGTATGTGACAGATTTATTCGCGTACCTACTTCTAATCCTCTTGGGAAATCATTTGGCTATCATTCGAGTTTATTCACAACCAACCCTTTTGAAGAATTAACCATGATATTCAAATTAAGTCTACTATATATAGTCAAGGTTTTCTAGCTAGCAACGAGGAGGAGAGAGAGGTGAGATTGCTACTGATCAGGTATCACTCAAGTTTATAGAGTAATTCAAATATTTAATTTGTGAAAGAATTAAAGTTAAATTAGTGTTAAATCCATTGGGAAAGTAAGATTAATCCTAAAATAAGGAGGTCGATATTTGTAGTCTTCTTATAATTCGTGCATCTCCTTGTTTTTCCACGTACATTGCTTACATTGAAGGATTCTCTTCTTGTTGAAATCAATTGAATCAGTGTTGCTAATTTGTGAGATCAATAAATAGATTGTTTTTGATTATGGCTTGTGTTTCTTCCCTTCCTCCCACATCTTTAGATGGGCAAGAAAAGGGGACGATTCCCTCACAAGTGTAAAAAGACAATTCTAGAAACAAATTAACAGATTATATACAATGGATTTAATTTTTTTCCGGCAGTGTTTCTGACTATTATGAAACTCATTTAAAACTAAAATTATTATTTAAAACCCCACTTAAACATTGGAGATATTTTTTATTTAATTTCATCTCTCCTTCGAATAAATAAAGCATTTTTATTTTTACTTTTCTGTTTTCCCTTAAATTCTAATTAAATGCAACATGGAATGCTTTAAAGATTCAATTTTCAGCTGTTTAAATAAATATAATACTAACCACAGATTTTAAAGCAACTGCGAATTTACTAAGTTATATTCTGCTTGCAGAATTTAAACCATTAGAGATTTAATTAGAGAAGTTTATAATTAGTAATATCCTACAATAAAGTTTTATAACCAGCAATCAACAACAAATTTATTAATTAAAATTAGAGAAACATATGTATTTGTAGCAAATGTTTTTCTACAACACATATGAATAAGTAAAAATAAATTTAAGAAATTTTACTTTATAATTCATTAGCAAAGATAATTGTTTATATATTACATGCTTAAAAGCTATTTTGGTAAAATTCGCATAATTATAAAATAGAAAACTTAAAAAAGAGCTCTACTTTTACTTCCTCCTCCCCCATAAAAAAAATTCATATTTCAAATGCAGTAAATATTCATTATTTTTAATCAAATCTTCATATCTTCTTCTCTTTTCTTTTTTTTGAAAATTAGAATCAATTTAAAATATCTGACGAATATTCCTACGTCATTTAAATAAAATGGCTTGGATTATGCCCTTCTCTATAAATGGAAAAGAAAAATTATAAATTTACCAATACACATTCACAACTTATCGCACATATGCATACTGCACACACACATTCCTGATCACTTTCTATTTTTTTTTCTTTCTCCTTCCAAAAAACGCAAACTCAGCTTAAATAATAAAACTCCAGCAAGAAAAGTTAAAATATTTCGGAAAACGCAACACATCCAAAAAAAAAAAAAATAATAAATTTAAAATGGAAAATGCTAAGTAGCTGTAAAAAGCTACACGGTGACTCCTAAATCGCGAGGTCTTCTCTAGATACACGTCAGCAATATGAACACGTGGAAATATCTGTGGACTCAGAAGACTGGAATAACTGTTGCTTTAAGGAAAAGAGAAAAAAAGGAAATTCCCTTCAGCTTTAGCGATATCAACTTATTTGATAAGTAAAAGAAACGTAGCTTTGGTTTCTGGTCCCACCAAGAACATCAAGATTTGCCAGGATTTAAGATCTGGCAAGCTTGTTTTTATGACTGTACTTTATGTGGAGGAGCATTCTGAGATTGGGGTGAGCAGAACAGGCAAATCGCAAACGAAGCTACTTATCGAGGGGTACATTTTTCCTGGCGCGCGATACTTTTTTTTTGTGTCTCTTCCCCCACCCCGTAGCGCTTTTGATATTGCATCCTGCTTTCAACGATATGCAGTAGCATTAGTTTGCACCCTTAGCTTATTCGGACCTACTTTGTTTACGACTGCAGGGACCATCTCCAAAGCGCGAAAGAGACCTAGGTTATGAGAGAATTGTTTAAAAATGGAACAAATGTAAGAAGCCAAATTAAAAAGGTAATTAAAAACCAGAATTAGTATCAAATACAAATATAATACTAACTATAATATAAACTATATAGGATGAATGCCAAGGGCATAAATTGAAGGTTCAAGGAACAATTTGGAAAAAAAATATCAGAGTAAGCATTTAATATTAATTTTACTTCAAATTAGACATTTTTGACTTTACTGTAATACGGCTGCATTTTTAAATTAATTCTCATGAATATATTTACATTTTTATGCCATTAAAAAGTCTGTCATTTTATATTTCTTAGACTCACATTTCAATAAATATATTGTTTTGTGCAACACTAGATGAAATATATTTTAAAAGATTCAGTAAGTAATATATTATAAATTTATTCAACATTCACAACGTTGATTATATACTCATATTTTTTTGTATAAATTTAAGGTATCCGACTACTTGTGACAACTTTTTTTTTAAAAAAAAAAATTTGATATATGGAGATTTTTTTGTGGTTTTTAGATTTATTTTGTACATGTTAAGGAAAAAAAGGTTAAAATTAAGAAGAGAAAAAAATTAACTACTAAATTATTACTACTAAAATTGACAAAAAATTACATAAACGGGGCCCGCTCTGTACAAATAGTAAGTGAACAAATTCTCAATTTTTCAATTTTGATGTATTACTTTGCTATTCCTTTTTGAAATGATCTTCAGGATAAGTAATATTTTAATTTTTACAAAAACTAGAGCACTTTATCTTAGTAATTATATGAAATTGCTTAAAAAACAGTGATTATATTCACATAAAGAACTGTAAATTTTGTAATAAAGCAGTGATTGATAAATCTGAAGGTTAAAACACTCCTACTGTTATACATAACTTACACAAAACAGCAAATTATTTTAAAAACTTTTTGGTCAATTAGGGTCCCCGTTGAAGTATTTCGATAAAAGAACACATTTCGAGTAAAACGGATTTTAAAGTTTGACATCTTATGTAAAGTTATGGCGTGTGCTTTTACTAAAACACTTATAGTATTTGTTCTAGAGAATGGAAAATAAAACACTTGGTATTTTTATAAAGCTAATAAAGCCTATGAAATAAAATCATAAAAAAATATCAATTTTTCAAAAAAAAAATCATGATTTTAGGGTATTTGGATACCTTAGTTTGGGTTAAAAAAATCTAATGTGACTAATAAAAAAAATTGTCTATTGATTGTTGCGTTCAACTCGAAATTAAGATTCTGAGACATTATCAAAACAATAAAACCCTTTATCCTTTTCACATATAATTGGGTCAGATGATTAGACTTTTTATACAGATTAGTAAAATTCTCTTAAAAATAATTAAGCGAGAATAATTTCATAAGGTGAATTAAGATGAATTATTCGTTACAGAAGACATAGTCCTTGTCAAATATTTTAATAAATAAAAGACATTAAGAAGTTCGAACGTTTAAAAACTAAAATGTGTTACTATCTTTCTGTTCTGTTGTTGTTACTAATGACACCTGATACCACACTGACACCTGACACACAATTCATTATGGCAAAGGGCTAGATTGTACGACTGTGGTTAGACGTAGCCTTGAGCACCATGCAAGTGGCAGGACATTTTGGCTGGTTTCCACCCCAATTTTCAGTGAGAGTTATTTGACGGGCCTCCCACCTCTCTTTCCCTTCCTCCAACCTCCTTAGAGGACATGAAGCTTCAAGGCTATTTAGAGTACTCCTATGCAACGAAGACACTTTTAATTTACAAACATCCATTCCTTTTCCGTGATTCGAATACAAGTTCTACGGCACAGCAGTCAGTGTCCTTTACCACTATACCTGATGAATGGCTTATTTCTTTTTCTAAGATTAATAACTATATTTTACACAATTTAGGTGTTAACATCTTAGTATTAGATATGTTGCGTGATAAAAGGTTCAGAAAGGTATCATGAAATTAGTTTTTTAACAAAAAATATCGCTAGCTCATAAAATTGCTTTCGAGATATATTAGTTCTCACACTATCTTATAATCGTGAATAATTGAAAGGATGTTTCGAATTTGATAATGTATTTGAAAAGTAATTTTCAAATGCTTGTATTTCATATTTATTAATCAAGTATTATTTATTATCGTCTCTCAAAATCTGATATTCTTTCAAGCGCTTAAGTCCTTATAAACATATTTTATAATAATTACTCTTTGCGTGATTTATTATTTAAGCGAAATAATAAATCAGTTAAAAATATTAAATGTTAAAAGCATAAAAATAATCAAATATTTTTTTTTTAAAAAAAGAAAGAATTTATCAAAACAAAAATTTCTATTTTATGTTCTATGATTTATATTTATAGATATTATTAATTATATATCATTAATAACTTATTTACCCAAAGTGATTTGTAAGGATTGAAAAAGGTTAATTTACTTAATTTAAATATGAGTAATTAAAATTGCCTCAGTATCAGTAGCTATCATGAAGTACGAATATACTGATGAGTATCTGAATTAGAGATATCTGAATACTATGAATCTGTGGATAGCTATGTGAATGGAAAGTATATGATTTAAGCTAAAAGACGACACCATAAGAAGTCATGCAAAATCAATTAGTAATGATCACACATAGTTTGATGAAGATAAAAGATCTAAGTGCACTTAAGGTATCCGACTACGTTCGGAACCGGGATTTTGCAAAAGCGTATAAATGGATAATATTTATGATATTTAGTATCACTTAAATTAGAAAACGTAAATAAAATTGTTTTAAGAATATTATTACAATAAAAAATTCTTTAAGAGTACAATATTTTGGCAAAAAATGAACACAGAATGACCCATTTTTAGAACATTCTCCTTTTATGAAAAATGCTTCTATTATAATAATATTTTGCCTCTATATAACTCAGACCTCTGTTCAGAGGCTCAACTAGAATTTTTCAAATATATAACTTAGAAGTGGATTTATCCCTATTTTACTGCAACAAATTGAATAAATTTTAAGAAAAAAACGCCGATAATTATTTCAATGGGTTATAACTCTGAAAATAATGTGAGTTTTTCAAAAATCCTAGTTCAGACTCTTTGGGAAAGTCTTTACTTTATATAAGCACACACACACACACAAAATATTATTATTAAAGAATCATTTCTTATAAAAGGAGAACGTTTTGAAAAAAGTTTTTTCTAAGTTCATTTTTCACAAAAATATTGTATTTAAATAATTTTTTTTTGTCATAATGTCCTTAAAACAGTTTTATACTGGTATTCTAATCTAAGTGATACTAAATATCATGAAAATTATCCATTTAGGCGCTCTTTTAAAATTAAGGCTCCGAACGTAGTCGGATACCTTAATCAAGGAAAAATTGTCGGGGTCAGACAAATGTATCAATCATTACGGAAGTGTCGTAGGGCTTTGGTTTTTCGCTAGTCATTGAATCTTAATTGCACTGTATGTTGATTTCAGTACAAGCGTCCCTCAACGATCAGTTTCTGCTGACATAAAGTGTGAATGAGTCAGTGAATGATGTCTACATTTGGAATATAATTAAAAAAACTTAGGGCATCATGTAATTCGATATAAACAACTTAAAAAATCTTATAGGAGTGGCTCTGATGGCTTAGAGGTAGCGTGCATGCTTCATAAGCCTAAGGTTGCGGGCTTAACCCTCTCACTGGTGGAATCGTATCTCGCGATTTGTCTTCGACTTTACAAAAAAGAAGGTGAACCATTATCATTAGAAACAATGCACGATCAAATGTTAACAAATACACAATAGTTTGCTATTCGTTTAATTGAAACTTTCAAGACATTATAAAGCAATATGTAATTTCTTTTCTTAATATAGATATGTTTTGAATTTCGAATCGTTCTTTCTCGAAAGGTCGATTTAATTTATGTAAATGTATAGTTTTTCATTGTAATGCAAAACAAATTTAAGATTAGTCACATCAAATTTGCCTTGGTACATATGGAATGAAGCTCTTCAAATTTGGCAACAAATGCACAAAAAGGCAAATAAAAAACTTGCGATTACTTTCATTAAACGTATTAATAGCTGCAAGTTGAGAAAAATTAGAAAATAACATTTTAGTTCAAATGAATGGAAAGTTCAAATTTTAATTAAAATGTAAATCGCAACTATATAATATATTTAGACTAGGTATATCAGCATCAAAATCAGCGACTACGTAACAGAATCATATTATTTCCTACACTCTGGTTTAACTAAAATTTTTAACACAATGCTTATCTTTTTAATTCACTTTCTCTTCTGTACCTAGTCTGTCGTCTCTTATCGATTAAATAGTTCTTAAATTTATAAAAGTAACAAGGAAGTGTTCTTTGTTTCTGTTGAAATATATTTTTATACATTTATATTAAAGAATGTGGGTTAGTTGAAGGAAGAAAAATAAATAAAGCAGAACAAAATTTTACTGTACAGCATAACTGAAAAACATGAAAATTTACTGCTTTATAAATTTATAAATGTTATACAAAGTTTAAAACATTTTAAATTTTTAAATGCTTATGAACTTAAAGAGAAAAAAACTTCAATACTTTAAAATATATACTTTAGTTCAATACGTTAAAATGTAAGATGTTTTCCTTTTTCTGCCATCATATTATTTCATGATTTTTACGGTTAGAATAAATGGAAAAAAAAACTTTTCAATATTGCAGATTCTGAATTTCGCTTAAGTTTTTTTAAAAAAAATGTAGACTATTTTTAACCAGAAGAAAAAAGAATCATATTTACTACCCCTTTTTTCCCTGCTAAAAATTTTAATATTTTTTAGATATATTTTTCAAATGAATTGAGTGAAAAATATTTCAAATTAAAATTTCCTGATCAACTCATCTGTATCAAATATTTTAATCTCATTTTATCAGGAAATAAAAAAAATAAAAATTGAGTTTTTTTTTTTAAATTTCACAAAAGTATATGATGACCACAGACATCTTATTTGGCCAACAAGGAACCAAATATTCCAACAAGTAAAAAATATAATGGGTTAAGCCAATTTAGACAAAAATTCTGTTCTAAGTTAAAGTAGAAGTAGAAAAAGTATCATATTTAAATCACTTATATAAAGCAATTCTGACGGTAGTAGATTCATTGTTTCTCAGCTTTTAATGAAATCTGCATACAAGGAATAAACACATTTTGAGAAATATCGCATAAATCGTTGCGTGATCGTCGTAAAATTCGAGACAGAAATGAAGAGTTGGTTCAAACTTAAAAAGGCATTTGTTTAAACAACTTCACATATTTATATGGCAAGACTTATGCATGGTTGCAACGAACTGTCCAGTAATTACATACGTACTTAAGAACTAGCTATTGGAATAGTACTTAAACTCTGCCAATGCTCAGAACTCTGGCGTCGATTAAAACAAGACTAAATATTCGGTCCATCCGAATGCCAGTTACAAAGTGTTGTCTTCGAGTTATATTAAAGAACATGATTTTTTTCTCGAATGGGCTGCATTTTGTCACAAGAGCCTTTGCAGACACGGCAAGTACCCTAAGTAATAGAGCCATTGCAGAGGTGTCACCATCTAGTAGCGGCTCTAGCTGCCAAATTTCGGCGTGTGAATTAATTAAACTCAAGCTCTCAACGGTTATTAAGTATTATCGTGATTTAATTTTGCCGAGAGTATTAAAGTCAAACTGATACTCAAAGGATCTTTTACAAGCCCCATAATCACATAACATGCGTGTCAATGATTTTCGCACCCAGAAAAATTTATCGACACCAGCAGGAATCGATCCCGTAAACTTGGACTTACGAGGCTGGCACGCAACCTCTAAGCCTCCGAGTCGACAAAGAACAGGAAATAAAACTTGCGAATTATTTCCAGAAAGTAGATTATTCTATCGTTTTAATAGTACAATATTACCAAGCTATCCTTACATAATATTTTAATATTCCACTAGTTTTTGTTTGAATTAACAACATTTTTGTAGAAAATTGTATTCCATAATTTACCTGCTGCACATAAATGCTAAATGAGTTTCTTTTCAAATTTCCAAATTTATGGAATTGTTCTCAATTTTACAAATACAGTGCAGAAAAGAATCATGTTATAAATGCCGTGGATATATTTGAAAGATGAGCAGCATTTTTCTGAAAAAGTGTTCCCAATTTAATTCAGACTCTTTTATATTAGTCGAGTACTGTTTAATATGGTGTCAAAATATTTGTCTTGGAATTAAACGAAATATTTTGGAGCTGCTCACAACAACATTTGAACTTTATCTTTAGAAATAATTTTTTTTTCTTCAGCAGAGAGTAGTAACACAACCGATGACTTCCTATTCCACACGACGGGACCACCCCCTAAAGTGTTCGAAAGCATCTTATTCAGCAAGTCAAAGCGAAAGAGAAAAACTGCATAAATAAATAAACGATAATACGACGGAGCGATGTAGGAAACTGCTTCGGTATAATGAAGGACCACAGCTTCCAGCTTATTGATACGAGCCCATGTCGTCAAGATGGTCTCTAGACAAACAAAATATCTCTCTCTATCGATTTCGGAGTAGGCGACAACAGAAAAATCGTGTTTCCACCCTAATGAGCTCAGTTTTGTCTATCGTCCTTTATGTTTCGATTTTGGGCAAACGACAAAGTGGTAAAATCTACCGCGTGGGGTGAGACAACCTTTTATGACATACTTCAAGTCTAAGAACTCTAATCGTAAGCTCGAAAAACGTGGCATCAGAGATAATGCGAAGGGGAAGAAATCAAGCAAACTGAGTTACTTTTCGAGATAGAAATCTTCCGGAATTGTAAATCAAGGATTAGAGAGAGATTTACTAGAAGTGGAGTATGGGAAGGGGTGTTATGGAACTTTTTTAGCTTTAAATCGACTTATTTTACGTGAACTTTCGCTGTGATTCAACTATTGTGATTTTGATCCTATTCATAAAAATGATTTTTACTATATAGTGATGTATATGATTAGTATTTTACGTTGTTGCTGTAGTATTTTACAAATTGATATCAAAACGTTGTTAATTTTAACCCTCTAGCCGGAACATCAATTCTTGCCGCTCTTAGAAACATCCGTCTGACAGACGGGTACGCACATTTTATTTGGACTTTTATTACTTTAAGGACTGTTTTAAATATCTTTATCGCTCATGAAGTTGAGTAGAAATTTAGTATTTAAGTCTTTTTGAGGCACACTATATTAATATATTTTCATCACAAGAATTGTGATTAGTATATTTTTTAAAAAAAAACTGATTAGAAGTTAATTATATTCATGTAAAAATAATTAAATATAATAATACCAAAAACGAAAAAACTATAGGAATATCCGTCTGATAGAGTCATGATAGATAAGAAAAATCACACATATGAGTTGAAAAAAAATCACGTGATCCTCTCCCTGGGTAGAGTCCAACTCAGTATGTCAAAGCAGCCCACCCCAGAAATCACACCACAAAGTTATCTATAGGCATCAAAGCAAATCATCCTCGTCTGAGAGACGGATGCTCCAGTCAGAGGGTTAAACATCATGCAAGTAATACAATTTAAAGTTATTTCAAAGAAATTTTCTTTCCTCTTCTGATTTTCATTAAGCATATTAAAAAGAAACGAGAATGTTGTGAAAATATACTGTGCTTTTTTAAAAAAATGTGTATGGAACAAAACGAAATTTATAGAATTACGAATAAATACATGAATTCATATATTGACGAATTACAAGATAAAAACGAAAAACAATTTTCAAGACAGGTATCTGAATCTTTCTCTCTATCTATATAAATGTGTGTGTGTGTATGTGTCAGAATAATTAAATTATAACTCAAATAAATACCTTTATTTTTTTTTTTCATTATGCATACTAGAGTATAAAATTAAACATCTAGTACTTCTTTCAGCAAAGATCATCCAACCTTCAAATTCCGATCCCTTTTCCTTCACTTTCATGGTCACCGGCTGCACTTTCCCTCGAATTAATCTACGTTCGAAAAATAAGCTAAATGGATGAAAATTAGGCAGAGTTATTGAAACAAATAAATATACAAACCAGCTAATACTTGTAAAATGCAATCGAAAACTGACAATTTGCACATTTTTGAAATCATAACTTTTAAATACATGTAAAAAATGCTATTTTAGTCTTATAATTGATAAAAAGGAGATAATTAGATAGTATAATTAAGGGACAAAAGTTACACACATCCGTAATATTTAATATATGTAATCCATTGTGGTCTTAGTCTGACCGAATTCCTCTTAAAATGTTTTTATTTCATTAAAATTTAAACAAAACAATATTTTTGCCCTTATATGAACATGAATTTAATTTTTTCGTCTAAAAAAATAGCTAAAGAGCCACGATATATTTCTGAAAACTATTTCAAATTAATTCTGAATAAATTGATCAAACCATTTGAACAATATCCTTAATACGCTACTATGATTTGGAATGCTGCCAAATTGTTTAATTCTTCCTTCGATAAAGATCTGCGATTCAATGAGGTGGGCGAAAATTTCGAAGAAATGGTTCTCATTTAAATAATAAACGCTTTTCAAACGGTTTAACTAAATATGAAACTAATGAAAGGCTGCTGAAACTCATAAGAGCTTTAGTATCTCCCCCTTTTCCATTCACTTAACGTAATCATTTAATCAAAACTGAGAGGGTATAAAGGAGGAACATATTTTTCTGAAATGTTCTAATTATAACTTAGGCAACCGTTTCAGATTAATTTGTCTAGAATTTTTCGTTGTTGATCAAAATTCGGATAAGAAATATCTTTAGATGTATCTAAAGATATTTAATCTATACTTATGTGCAAAGATACAGAATAAGAGACGAATAAAAGGGAAAGTGAAATGAAAACTACAAAAATATCAATTATCTTGTTTAAATGTTCAAAATATTTACTGAATTAAAACTATTCTTAATGGTAAACATCTATAATATATGCAAAAATTCTACTTTCGATCGTTATAAATTATTATTTCGTATTATTTTTCAAAATTAATTTTCATGTTAAACTAATTAGTTTATTAACTGAACTTATACAATTTCTATTGAAATACAGTGAAAATCGCTTAACGCGAAACTGAAGAGACTGAAACATTTTTTCGTATTAAAAAAAATTTCGTGTTTAAAAATGGAAAATAGAATATGAAAAAAAAAACATACATATAAAATTATGTTTATTAGAGTTTTTTTATACATGCATATACTTAATAAAAATCAATAAAACAAAACAAAAAATAACAAGAACATAAAAATAATTAATACAAAATATTCAAATTTTTTGAATAACAAAATACATCTTGAGGTTTGGGCAAACAATTTGATATTTTTCTTTGCATTGTTTTTTCTTAGCATCAAATTGTTCGATATCGTCCACTTTGTTATTCATTTCACCATTGGAATGAGAGTTTAAATAACTGCGCATACTTTTCATGACGTTCCTTATTTCGGATGATGGGGGAACAGGACCTGCAATATTCATTTCATTTTCATTGTCGGTATCTACATCTAAGATATATTTTTTTTTACCTTTGAACAAACTCCAAAATGGCTTTGTCTGCCATAATTAGGGCTGTAAACATATTATTATCATCCACTGCAATGAATTCTTCCGATAATACACAATGGGACAGTCAAGTTTAATTGGTGATTTCCGTATTTTGTCCATTCCCAGAAGGGAAATCTTTTCCTTTAAAGAAAAAAAAATGCATCAAAACACACAGTAGCTGGTCGGGACCGTTGTATTATTTCGTGTTAACCAATAATTTGTATTAAGCATTTTCCCACTAAATGAATTTAACTATAGTCATGTAAAGGCTGTTTTTATTATCTTGGTTATTCATAAATTATCTGATTTAAGGAAGATCTTAAAGCAAAGTTTAGAAACGGATGTCACAGCCATTTTAGCTTTAAAAAGATATAAACCTGTTATTTATCCCAATTTATGCAGTATTACGAGAAAGTTTTTATTTGTTTCCTTAGTGAAGAGTTTCAGCACGGTTTCCAATCTCTAAAATAAAAAATAAAGAAAGGAAAAGACTGGACACTACTAACCGAGGAGATTTAGGGTTAAACCTGATAAGATTGATGCCAAATTAGAAAAATTGTTTTTGAGAAGCACCCGATTTATCATTCCTATTATAAATATTTGTTTGTTGATCAGTTATTTTATGTATTAATTAAATTTTTATTTAATTAACATGTGTTTCTTAAGTTTCCAACATTATTCTTTACAAAGCTATAAATTTAAATCTTTTTAAGTAAATAGCACTATATAAGCTGCCAAAAAAGACATTAGGTTTAAATTTGAAAAAAAAATCAATATTAGGTAAGCCCAAAACCGAAAAACGTGACAAGGGGTCTCTGAGACAAAAAGTTTAGGAACTTCTGTGCTAAAGTATTTATAAAAAAGGTTATTTACTAAATAACCCCACCGGAAGATATCATCAAGAAGATATCATAAACATTGCGAGCCATTTCCGGTCGAGTTTAATTTCACATTTTTTTATGAAAAATTTCTGGCTTGCGTATGAGGATGGCAGGTTGCTTTTTAACAAAATTTTATAAAAACACACACATGCGGTGTTATTGAAATGCATTATTTGTCTAGTATTTTGGTTTTATTAATTTTCATTTTTTTAGTGTTTTTAGATTCAAATAAATTATATATTTATATAAAATACTGCACTGATATCCATTTTTAAGTTCCTGGTTCTTAAAATTCATTTTATTTCTTTTTATTTTGGTATATGCTTTGCTTATTAAAAGGTAATAGCAAACAAGGAAAGTTGTCCCTTTTCATATAACAGTGAAATGATATTTCTATAATAAAAGCAGTTTTTAAATTCTTTTTTTAAATTTAATTTTGTTATTTCAGTCTTGCTATTTAAATAATTACTTTAAGTACTGTAAAACTGGTTATTAAAATGCTCAGATACATTTATATGAAAAATGTTAGTTGTATAAAAAAACATATAAAATTGCAAGTTAGGTTTACTTTAATTGTAATGCAGTTTAAAAATTATATTAAATTTCGTTGGGAATCATTAAATGTTTACACATAAAAGCTGGAAAGAAAACATAAGTGCACTAAGGACGGGTATTTTCAAATGCATTGGAAGACAGAAAAAATAAATAAAAGCAGTTGTATTTTTCTTTGTTTTTGTTATATATATACACAAAGTATTTGACAGCTTCAAAGAAAACACGCAAGCGAGCACGAGGCACACAGTTAAATTTGAGTTGTACATATACTTTAAATCTCTCTCTCTCTCTCTCTCTCTCTCTCTCTCTATATATATATATATATATCACACAAACACACTCCCTCACTGACTCAGCACGATATCTTCGGAACTATTAAATCTACAGATCTGAAATTTGGTAGGCATACTCCTTTCATGTTGTAGAGATCCGTTAATAAAGGGTTTTCCGAAAATGGAGTCTAAGGGGCGTTACGGGGGCTTAAGGTGCGTTATAGATAATTATTTCCGTTTTTAAACTATTAGAAGTACAGACTGGAAATTTGGTATGTGGATTCCTTTCATGGAATAGAGGTTCTCAGCAAAATAGTTCTTACGAAAATCGACACCAAGCGGCGGCTTAAAGGATATTATAGATAATTATATCCTTATTTAAACTAATAGACGTACAGGCTTGAAATTTGGTATGCAGGTTCCTTTCATGGAATAAAAGTCCACTACAAAATGGATTTTACAAAAATCGAACCCCAAGTGGCATCGTGGGGGCTTAAGGGGCGTTATAGATAATTATTTCCATTTTTAAACTATTAGAAGTACAGTCTGGAAATTTGGTTTGTGGATTTCTTTCATGGAATAGAGGCTCGCTGCAGAATGGTTTTTACTTTAATCGACCTCAAGCGGAGGCTTAAAGGACATTATAGATTATTATATCCTTATTAAAACTAATAGACGTACAGTCTTAAAATTTAATATGCAGGTTCCTTTCATGGAGTAGATGTACGCTGCAAAATGGATTTTACTAAAATCAACCCGGTGTTGCTTAGACTCTTGAAATTTGATAATCAAATTCCTTTCATAGAGTAGAATTCCACTACAAAATAGGTTTCGGGAAAATTGATCCCCAAGGGACACTGAGGAGGATTAAGAGGCGTAATAAATAAATATTTC
>BMAV01021323.1:150600-195511 GCA_019973955.1 Trichonephila inaurata madagascariensis | reverse complement strand
CTTTATTCATAATCCTTTATTATTATGAAAGCCTATTGTGACTTTTAACTGGCTTCCCTATTTTTTGATAAATTTCGGATTTTGTTTTCGAATTTGTATTTGAAATAACTGTGGGCTTAAGTTAATTTTTAATTTTATAAGCAGTTATGAAATTAAGTTATGAAGTTAACTAACTCTATATTAATACTAAGCAATTATTACTGTTAGAAAAAATATAAAATTTGTTCTTGCTATTTACATTTATGTAATAATTAGTATTATTAAAAGATTATAAACATATTATACAGAAATTTAATATGTTTCAATTAGTGTTTTAACAATTACTGTAAAGGTTATTTTTCTTTAACAACCTTTTTTTTTTATAGAAATAAAATGCGAAAATTTGTCTAAAACTCGTTTTAAAATACCATTTTCATAAAAAAAAGGAAAGTTATACAACCTTAGGAGAAAAACATACTTACAATCTTCTAAGAATAAAAATGTTGGCTGTTATAAAGTACCAGCAATGTTCTGTACTTACGTATTATACCGTTGACTCATTCATCAAAGGTAAATGAAAAGATACAATAATAATAGTGATTGCGGTATTCGACAGCATTTTTTTGAGTTGGGGAAATAAGTCGACGATATAGTGCGTAAGTACACAATTTTTATATTCTTTCTTATTTTTATAAAACGATAAGAAATTAATTCTAACAAGATGAGTTAATTGTTTAAGGCTGTTTTCGCCATATGTAAGACAGTGGAAACTTAACGTGGAGCACATTTTCAGACAGAAAAAATGCCTAAATTTTTATAAAAATTTGTGACATTGTAACTCATGCAATTGTTTATAATATAGTGCTTTTAAAAAATTTCAAGATATTTCATAAATTATCCGTGTTTCCTTTTAACATGTAAAGGGACAACTCTTTTAGCATTACGGCATAGGAGAAAAACGGCGAAACACATTTTATAAAAGAAAAAAAATGTATCAACTCTGATAAAAACGAGTAGTATGATAAAATAAGTGATTCTCTACAGAATAGAGAAGCCAGAATATAGTATTAATGTTAGAGTACTTTTTTATCTGAAAAAATATTCCGAATTTGGCTTCTATTCTTTAGCATTAGCCGAAGACAGCCTTAAATGAATGTATTTTTTTAAAAGCTTTAACACAAATGAATCACACGGAGGCTTACAATCTAAATAAGAAGATTTCATTTGCGCACTATTAAATTTTTATACTATAAATTACGTAATGTATAATTCCTTATTAAAATTTTTTATTGATAAAAATATTTTAAATTATGACATAAACGCTTCACTAAACCTAAACCTGACGCTCTCTGAAAAACATGACGTCCACAATAAATTTAATACTTTAGGAAGTCATTCCTTTTTTACATGGGGCACTAGAATAGGCGTCTTTTTTAGTTACGACTGCATTGATTACAAAGCTCTGTTATGCCGCTGCAGGATGACAATGATCGATGACCGAATAAAAAGCCCAGTACATGTATTTGGGTCATTTATTTTGTGGGTTGTTTATTTTGTGTTGGATCATTCATGTTTGTTAATCCTCTTTTATGGAGTTGATAATTTTTCTGGTCTCACAAAAAACACACCATTCAATCGATATAAACTATATTATCGTGTTGACTGGTTGTTGATACTTCGATGATGGCTTTTATAAAGAGCTATCTTGCCTAAAGCTATCAATCTTTAATGTATAATATGTATTTTAAAAAATGTTCACGCTAGTAAAAACACTCCTAACTAATGTATTTTTTTCGTAAAAATTCTTTTCTGGTGCTATATTTTATGCCAATGAGTGTAATCATTTTAATAGTTTTTTACCACATTAATAAAATTTGTTTTTTACACTATTTCTCCTTTATAAAAATAAAAATAGAAGCAATAGAAAATAATACCAATGGATTAAGTTATTGTGGCTATTTATTCTTTTAGTATTTACTTTATGTGGTTATTTACTTTTTTTCGTATTTATTTTTTTTTTCGTAATGTACTCTCTGAAATGAATTTCTACCGCTGCATTTTTATATTAATCTTAATTATATTGAAGTGCATACTTTAAATATTACATGGGTAAAATTGTAAAATAGTACGTTTATATTGTTATATCTAAAATGGATTTCGAGACATTCGCGATTTTTATATGTAATATGAATTTGATGAATATCATGGACTTGATCTGGTGTTACTGTCGAACGGGTGGCTTAAACAACAACAACATATCTAAATAATGGGCACAAGATGTACTTAATAATAATCCCTATCATTGTATGTTTTGATTTAATATCCCGTAAAATATCCAGCGTATAACGCGCAACTATACTTTAAAGCTGCATTTTTTAAAATTTTTAGGCATATTGGCCGTGTAAAGCGCATCCCCATTTTTACTAAAAAATTTGAAATGAAAGTATACAATACTCTTATGTTTTGAAGTCATTTACTCGAGGTATTATCCTAGATTTTTCAAAAAACAAAAGCATGCTTCTAGAACTAGAATATCTTAAGTTCATAAGGAATGTCAATTCTTTTCAATAAACAGCATTTCGATGTAGATATAAATTTTATTTTTATGCTCATCTCTTTTATTTTTAAAGTTATCATTTTTATATCCGGTGTCTAACGCGCACACTTAAATTTCGATCTAAGAACTATGTACTTATAGACTGTACCTAAAGACATTTAAATCGTATTAATCTCAGATACAATAATATTCTTAATGTAAAATTTCAGCAAAAAACGCAATAGTGATGCTGTACTTAAAAAATAAATTATTCAAAATACTACAAGTTTAATGGAATTATTTTAGAACATTAGAAGGTGAAAACAATACGATACGGAGATTAAATTGCAATAGTATCATTAGCAAGAAAATGTCTGAAAATTTATTTCATGTAAAAAAATAAAATAAAATCTGAATATAATTCTAAGTAATTTAAAATAGTTCTCCACGCTTCTACTGTGATATGGTCGATCTTTGTCGGCCATATCGTGGGGTTTCAGCGTAAGTTAGAGGTGCGGGATTCTCGAAATGAAGAGACATTTTAGAATTCTTAATATGACTTTTATTAAGAGTTTAACTTAAATTGCTTATATATTGAACAAACTTATATTAAGTGAGAATGAACCAAAACACGTAGCCGTAGTTAACACAGATCGTGCAATTGGATCATTTATCTAAATAATTATATAATCTGCCTACTCTCAATCCTAATAATATTTCGAATTCGGAAAATAATCTTCCTACCTTGAATTCCAATCAACGGTTCAATAAACTTCAGATATTCATTTAGGCTCGAGTGCAATAGTATGCACCTTGTAGTATTGGCTAGATGTCCGTGATTCTTTGGTAGGCCACCAAATTACACTTCTACCTTTTCCAAAAAAACTGAACTTTCTCTAAATTGTCATCCCGCTTACTAAAACTTCTGTCCTTTAAAAGGCTATATTATTTGCATCAATACTTTCGTTTCACTTCTTGGATTTGGGTTGGAAAAGATTTGCAATTAATCTTGGCCGTCAAAGAACACAGAGGTTATGTTAGAGAAAGGACGCGTGAGCCGTCACACTACATATTTTCTACACTTTCAACAAAGAGTATTTTCTGCTGTTAAGATAGTAATATTTTTAATGTGTAGCTTTGGAAGAACTTTAGTAAAGAAAATTTTAAAGGAGCATTTCTTATCCAGATTTTATACAAAACACATAAAAAACACGCATAAAAGTATGTTTTTGCAGGTACTTTTAAATTTCAGTTGATACTCTTGACTTCTGTAAAAAATCCCAACTGGATATATATACTCCATTACATTCTCGAAAAATCTAAATAGAGGAATTTTTTTTGCAAAGTTTACATTTGTTCGAAAATATACTACATAAGTTTTTTAAGCATTTTTTGTTCAAATTTCAAAAAGTGACAATTATTATAATAATTTCTTTTCGTTAATTGTAATATCAGTCAAAAAAGAATGTTTTTTTTTCTCTACACAATTACACTTTTTTATTATTTTAAGCGTCTTAACTTTATTTAAATTATATTTATTACATTTTACATTAACGAGTTCCGAGCCATTTAAGTTACAAGAAAATAGCCAAATTCCCTATAAAGATATAAATAATGAATTGAAAAATGAAAAAAAAAGTAAAGAAGAAGAAGAGTTGATAGACACTTTTCTTTATTTTGCTCTAGATAAAATAAGAAAAATTTCCTTTTTACTATCGAATTTTTATAACTTCGTGATATCTATTTTAATATTTTATTTAAGATTTATTTAGCTAAATCTGTAAAATTAAAGCATAAGTGGAGTATTGAATATTTTTTAAAAATAAAAGTACTTATCGGTTTTTAAGCTCTCCAGTTTTTTACCCGTTAAATAAGTTAATGATAATTGGGCTATCGTAACATCTAACCAAAAAATTACAGAAAAAAGAGTGTTTTAGTTTTATATTTAGAGTATTCAGTTCCCATTTATAAAAATTTCTCTTTAAAATGTCATTGGTTTGCTTTTATTAGTTTCATTACATAAAATTATTTTATTCATTTTAAAAACAAATGGACTGTGTTTTTCTTTTTCTCTTCAGTTTAAGATATTTTTTTCAATATTTCCCCCCCTTTACTAAGGTAAGTCTTTAATCATTTTTAAATTCCTTTATTACAGATATATTTCTACTAGTAGTTAAACAGATTTAAATCAACAAAAATATGCATAATGGATCTTTTTAAAAATAAATTGAATATATATGTACATAAGTTAATAATTAGATAAGGTAAAAAGCTTTGATAATTCTAAGTATCGTAAATATTAAAATGAATTGTATTTTTTAAAAATTCAACATTTAGTTAAGAAAGAAATCCAATTATTAGTGGTCATCTTAGAAATGTATCCATCAAATATAAATATTTACAAATATTTTTATGTAAATTTAATTTTATCATTAAGATCTTGATCAATTAACTTTTTAACATAAAAAGTAAAAATATGCATTTTTAAGAGAACGAGCGATATTTCAAATTTTTATTTGCTTTACTTGAAATGCGAATTTATATCAATTCATATTTTAAGGCGCACAACTTTAGACTTAGTGGTGTCTGAAAGTTCAGGATGCTTATGTAAAAAAAAGTTTTAGTCTTTGTCAAAGTTTCTCAAACTGTGTGGCGTGGTTCCCTAGGACAGGACGTGATATCCCTTTAAGACCCGAATTATGTGTGTGTTTATCTTAAATATTAAATTCTTCTGGTTATTAATACTACATGGACCCCAATAACATTGGAAAAAATAATTTTAAAAAATCCCACTCCCCTCCTGGAACATATAAGGTACCCGCACGATCGTGCAGATTCGGCGTTATCTGTGAAACAGGTCACCTCTGAAATTTTACGAGTTATACATTTTTAGCTCTAAGTTGATAGAAGGAACAATCTTAACTAAAATGGTTACAAATAAGGAAGTTATTGATGTATAATTAACTTTTTAACTTTTTTTATTAATTATTTAATATAAAAATATTTTGTTTTGTTTTTGACAAGTATAAATAACCATTGCATTTTTCACAACATGTTTTCGAACGGCTTTCGTAGTTTTCAAATCTGCACTTGTGCGAAGCCTTGAAATGTCATCAACACATCAAAAATGGCTATACATGTCAAGCCCTTTATCCTGGAATAGCCAGGATACAAGCCATGACATGTATAGTAGGTGGACAATAACGCTTCAATCTTTTTTTGTGAGTGGAATTACAACACTGTTATCTTCATCATCAGTTAAAATACTTTTGTTAGTAAGTGGAGGGACTAAAAACGCTTCAACTATCTCTGACTTAAATTTTAAGCTATCCATTTTGATTTTTAGAGGAATTTTATTTGAAATTGCCTCTTGCTTGCACAGAAACCAAGAATTTGCAGCAGCTATCAATGTAATGAATGTGTTCAATAGACTTTTATGGTAAAGAATGATAAAAAAATTGTCTTTATATTTCAAATATTCCCATTTGTTTCCTCATCTTTTTCATTTGAACTTGATTCTCCTTCCTGTATGCGCAATTCATATGTTTTGTTCGCAGCATTGTCACCATATGAGAGATCACTAATTTCTGATCTAAGTTCAATCTGATTTATTCATCAATTGAAAAATTTCTTTTGTGAGAATTCTTCTTTTAGACACCTAAAAAAGGTTTTGGTTAAAAGTTAACACAGTATTCCATGAAGAATAGTAAAATGTATCAGAAAATTTTATTATTTATAATATATATATATATATATATATATATATAAACCAAACCATACTAACTCCCACCAGAAAACCCAAATTTTTTTGGGGAGGGCGGGAGGAGAGATATGGATGCAGATATCTGTGGAGAGAGAGGATAAAAATTCCGTACTCCCCTAAGCAAATGTATGAAAAAGAAAATTAATTTCAAGAGAGAGAGAGAGAGTGAGAAAGAAAGGGACTCATCCATTGTGACCCTCAAAAAATTCGGTATTAATTCTATAGTTATATATTTCATTTTTATGTAGGATTTCATCAAAATTATTGAAACAGAAAAGAAAATTCACATGGTAAGTACTTACCTTTACAGCTGCAGTGGTTCAAGTAACGCTCAACTCGCATGATCGAGCGTGTAACGAAATCCTGAGTCCTACAAGCCACATTAATAGTGTATAATTAATAATTTTTTTTCTATTTTTCAATTATTTAAACATTAATACACAAATCTATATGTAAGCAATTAGAAATATATTGATAATTACCTTTTTACGACAGATGAAAAGAAAACGTGTTTTCGTTGTATTTGAAAACAAAGCTAGATTTGCCAACTAAAAGTAAAACATGAACCACAACATCGTCTGTTGATGAGAAGTAACACTTTATGCTTTCGGCAAACAGGCTCAATCGTTAGATTTACGATTTTCTTACATACGACTATTCCAGAAGCAAAAACGTATAAGAATATCTAACCCGCACGATCGTGCGGGTTGGGTCTTAAAGGGATCAAATAGACGCGAGATTAAAGTCGAAAATTAAAGATATAAAAAAATTATTAATTTACTAAAAATAAGTAAAACAAAAGTGATTCTGACATAATAAAAATTAAATACACATTTACACTGATTTAATATACTTATAAATGTATCAGCTTTGCAAAATGTTTTTGATGATTAATTTATCAATATTAAATTAAAAACATGTTTAATAATTACTATTGTCTCTCATGGGCTTGTAATGTACACAATTTAATACTTATTTTGATAGCTTGTATAATTGAGAGCTAAAGTCGATTGTATCTTTAGTGTTAAAGTATATTTTTATTGCATTCAATAAGTTATTATTGTATGGGGGGGTGATGAAAATCATCATTAAAAATTGGGTCTCAAATATTGAAAATTTAAGAAGCTCTGGTCTATGTATACATTTCGCATCAAGAAAATCTCTGCATGAAAAATGAACGTATGTCTATCTATATACACTCTATAACAAAAAAAAAAATGATGCACCAAGAAGGAGTTGCCTGATTATAATGAAATTTCATATGCAAAGACATTTGTACCGAAAATGGAAATGAAAAAAATTTGGTGTCCAGTGAATGGACAGTGGGAGCTACAGCATATTTTAACTGCGCACTCAGCAGGTCCATAAGAAGCGATTCTCAGTCTGATGGTCAAAATTTATGTTGCATTGCGATTTAGGATACCTTGCAACGACTGAAAATGCGTCGCAGGATTCGAGCTCATTACGAGCAACTACCAGAGTTTAAAAGAGGTCATATCATTGGATTGAAAGAGGCAGATTGGGCAAATCGGAGCATCGCTCGCAATCTCGGTCGAATCGATGCGGCCATTAGAAGATGCAGGCAAAAATGGGTGGACAGTGGGTAGTGGTTGACCTAGGGCCACAGCAGATTAGGAGGATAAATTGATTGTCAGATCAGCTGTCACAGCACCTGATTCACGTTATCAATCATCAAACGTGCGACCGGCACATGAGTGTCACCATGACTATTCCCAGATGGCTGACAGAGTGAAATTTACGCTCGTACTGACTGCTACGCCACCTGCTATTCACGCCTGCACACTGTCGAGCCAGATTACAATGGTGCTTGGCTCAATCAGGTTTGAATCCTGCTGACTGGGGACGTATAATGCGTAGAATCTGCTTCCGACTGTGTCCTGATGATCATCGTTGACGTGTCTGGAGACGCTCAGGACAGCGTGCCGGTCCTGTTTTCATTACTGCATGCCACACAGGCCTTTAGCTAGGAGTTACGGTCTGAGGTACCATTTTGTTTGACAGCCAGACCCCTTTAGTCGTCCTTAGAGGCACACTTTTAGCACAGCGGTACGTCGACGACATTCTGAGAACTGTTTTGCTACCGTTCTTTTTCAGTACCCTGGCCTTATTTTCCATCAAGATAGTTCTAGACCACATACAGCACGTGTTGCTAAGAACTTTCATACAGCTTGTCAAACACTTCCTTGGCCAACCAGATCGTCAGATATCTCTTCAATCGAGCATGTCTGGGATATGATGGGAATACGATTACATCTGCCAGAGAATGCTGATGACCTGGCCCGACAATTGGAGAAAATTTGGAAAGAAATACCTTAGAAGACCGTCAAGGTGCTTTATGATTCTGTGCTACGTCATGTGGCAGCTTGTATCCAGGTTAGAGGTGGGTTAGCACCTTATTGAGCTCATGCTTTGTAACTATACAACTTTGAAATAAATTATTCAATATTTCTGAAATTTTCATCTTTTTCTATTCTGTACATAATCTTTCTACCCACCAATTTTTGCCTCTATCAGACAACTCGTTCTTGGTGCGTCATTTTTTTTTCTTTTGTTTTAGAGTGTATTTAGAAGTTTCCGTTTTTTTTTTTTTTTTTTCATATAGTAAAATATGCTTTTATGATACATTTTACGCGAAGCTTAAATATTTTTATAATTTTTTATAATATATCTAAATATAGGCTTCTGTAGGAAACATTTGGAAAAATTCTAAGCCTTCGAGTTTTCATAGTTCTTTATAAGCAATACTTATACAAAACGCTAAACTGAAATGAGTTTTAATACTTACCATTAAAGTATTATTCTCTTTTATTATGGTGTTTACAATTCATTTGTCTTTACTAAGAACGTGTTATAAATAAATTTTCATGTATGAAAATATATATCGTAAAATCCGGCGTATAATGCGCACTTTTAACACAAAAAGTAAGGTCGAAGTTTACGGGTGCGCGATATATGCCGGGTATAAAAATGAGAGGTTTAAAAATAAGATAAGCCTAGAAAAAAAGTAAGAGTTCTACATAGCACGGTATACTGTTTATTTAAAATAAATGACATTTCTAATGAACATAAAGTGTTGTAGCTCTAGAATTATATTATTTTTTCATGATCTTGGGATAATATCTCGAATAAATGGCTTCAAAACATAATAGCATTGCCCACATACAATTCAGGGTCCTTCGTAAGAAAAGGAGTGCGCGTTATACGGTGAATATACCTAAAAATCAAAAATGCAGCTTGAAAGTATGGGTGGGCGTTATATGCCGGATTTTACGGTATGTCTTATTTTTAATCTACCTCCTGGTAGAAATTGTTGTAATTTCTTGAATAAATAGTTATAAAACTGTTTCTTTCTCTAAAATTTTTGTATGCATATCCTAGACAAATTACTTTTATACTATGTTAAAATGAGTACTTTTTCCACGAATTGTTAAGAAAAAGGACTAAAAGTAGTTTACATTAGCAATTCAAGGTATTTATTAACCATTAAATAAGCAATTATAAGTATATATGTTTTATTATATAACTAAATGCTTTAGTTAATCTTAGCGTGGTTAACACACATACAATATAGTTAGCTCACAGTAATATTAACCAAACATTGCTCTGACATAAGAATTCAAAATTTTTTGGCATAAAGTATGCTGAAAATTTATTGGTTTAACTTTTATATAAATATCAGAAGACAAATATAATATTTCCAAATTTTAAGCAGAGAATTATGAAATTTCCAAATTATTAATTTGAAAATATTAATACAAGAAACTTTAACTTATAAACCAATCAATAAAATTTACAGAAAAATTTACAGTTATTAATAAAATGCAAATGAAGTAATAAAATTGTTTCAAATAATTTAAAAAGACATACGTTATAATAAAACACCTATATATAAAATTTTCAAAAAGCATTATAGGATATTATTTTGAAACACGTCTTTTTCCTTAAGTCATATGTTCATATTAGTCTATGTGGATTCCCAAAAATATTGGCTATGAAAACTTCTGTAGAAATTAGCGGATTTTAAGGACTTTTTTTAAAAAATAAAATGTTGTTTAACAAAAGGTGTTTTATTTTGTTTTGTTTTAAGTTTAAAATATTTTACATTTTGATCTCTCTTTATGGAAAAAAATATAAAATAGATTATCTTCTAGTTAGTAAATTTCATTTGTCTACCAGGTAATCAACAAAAGAAGCACTAAACTGAAAATCGAAATATACTGATTTACACTTTATTAGACAAATACGCGCGTGATACATTCTGTTATAAATATTATATCATCTAGATTTTTTTAAATTCTAGATGCTATAATAAGGGTTTTGAAAATTTGCCTGAAATTTTGTCAATGACCCCTGTTTGTGTATTTCAAATTAATTTATTTAAATAATGCCTATAACTGACATTTTAAAGTTGGAAAATATGAAATCGGGTTACTTAACGTTTGCAATTTAAAACCAACTCCTTTTCGTGCTTAATTTTTTCCCATCTTTTTGAAAAAAAAATTAAAAGGTTTTCTCCCTTTCTATTATCTTTAAGATACTTTAAAGTAAGTAAAAGAGAAAATTCAGAAAGAATGAAATAGTTTCCACCCACACACTGAGTTAGAGTTTTAAACTGCATTGCAAAGAAATCCTGTTGGACTTATTTACTTAAGAAACAATTAATTTTCCGCACGAGAATGCTGAGCTAGTATTTCGCGTTCCTAGAAATTTCATTTTCGGATTTTCATTTCGAACCGGCTTTCCAGGGGAGCACTGTGGATAATAGAAATACTTTCACTTCACATTAATGTGTTCCTTTTTCTTTATCTATTTTCCCCAACGTTCATACTTTCGTTTCATTTTTATTTCAATTTCAACTTGCATATGACTTTCGTCAAAAGAAATGGTCTGACTTTTATGGTTTCCTTTAGTTTGGTAATTTTCTTAGTGTGAATTCTTTAAGGCAGTAGAAATCATCGCTTTTTAGAATAGAATTTCGCTAAAATGTGTTTACTTTTAAATTGTAGTTCCTAAATTTCAATTGGATTCGGTGCATTAGGGCCTTATTGTTTAGTTTAATTATAATTTTTTAAATGATCATCATAAAATATTTACTTAAGAAATCATTTACTGTGAGATAACGTTTGGCGTTTGGCTT
Source organism: Trichonephila inaurata madagascariensis (assembly GCA_019973955.1). Taxonomy (NCBI): domain Eukaryota; kingdom Metazoa; phylum Arthropoda; class Arachnida; order Araneae; family Nephilidae; genus Trichonephila; species Trichonephila inaurata. The sequence continues at coordinate 184,075 of BMAV01021323.1, read as the reverse complement.
CCCGTCTTAAAAATCTGTTGTCGCTTTTTCGCTTAGATTGTTTACTTAAATTAAATGCATATTTTATCGTATGCGTAAGACTAATAAAATAAACTCCTTTAAGAACAGAAAAAAATGTTTTTCTTCCCTCTTTCAATTTAAAATGAACCAATCGTCTTTTATTTATAATGTGTTAAATAATTTTAAACCACTCTAATGCATTCTCTTTTTACGATTGATCAAAGATGAACGCTGCATTTTAGGATTTTACTTAATAAGTAATTAGAGTATAGGCAAAAAAAGGAATAGAAAGTAAGGATATTTAAGTGTTAATTATGAAAAGAATGCTTATTTAGATTTTTTTTTTGTTCTTTTAGAAAGTAAATGAGAATGTTTAAAACATTAGTTCATTAAATTTGCATACATGCAATGGTGTTGAGCTTATATATTGCGTGATAAAATATGAAAGAATATTTTAAGTAAATAAACGTGTATGAAATTATAAAGTAATAAATTTTTCACAGACTGCAATCAAACAAATATTAACGTAAAGTATTTCTTTTTGTGATGTGCATTATACGAAAAAGATATTTATGCAAATGTAATTGTAAATAAACTTACACCATTTAAAATTGTTAACAAAAGATAATAAAAAGTGTAAAAAAATAAAGATTTAGAAATATAATATACATACTTAATTAACGTACACAAAGTATTGTATATCAAGTATTTGTAATGCTCATAAATATTACAGGAACTTTCCATTTCCGTCCGAACAAATTTAGCCAATTATACTTTATTGGCGTCAACACACAGTATACAAAGAAATAAAAAGTGTTAATGAATGATAGTTCTAAGAAGTTTTTACTTCAGAGGCATAAAATTTAAAATTTTTTCATTCCGCTCAATATAAAATATTTTGTTTGGCATAGGTTGTATCGTTCTTGACGACTTTATCGCCTGCGATGGCAAAAATTAAAAGTACCAAAATAAATTACAGCAATTTTACTATCATTTTTTTTATGTAAACATTAATTAATGCGATAATAAGAATGCGATTATTAAAAATTATGTATTTATATATATCAATATGGATGTAACAGATGTTTGCTGATATTTTAAATATATTACATATCTAATTTATTATTGTAGTTCTGGAAATATTTCAAGAGACAAGATCTACAAGAATGTTTACTCTCTTCTTAAATTCTTCAGTCTATCATTTTAATTGCATTTCTTGTACCTAAAGAATTATTTCGTGTAAAGTAGTGGCTTTATAATGCAATAATAAATATATGGTTGTATATATAATATATGATTAAACACTGTATATGAAGCATATGGTTTCTCTTTGATACAATATAATTCATATTTTCCTTTTTTAATTATTGCGAAAAAACTACTTGCGCATTATTAGTATATATTTAAAAAAACCCGATTTATTTATGAAATTTATGTTAATTGCATGAAATTATAGATAAAAAAATTTTTTTAGTTATAAATAAACGAAAAAAGGGAGATCTATTTTATATTTTCAAGTTTGTCACACGATTTTCTAGGAAGAAAAATCTTGAATTTGATTTATTTAACCATTGCTTTCTGAAACAGTAAACCGTTAAATCTGTCGAGAGCTGAAACGTCCTCCCGTTGGTGTTGTGTGGTAGTTAGGAGAGGGGGTGCCAGCTCAGGTGTCTTCCACGTCACTTGACCATGGTTCAAAATTACGTGGTCCATCGCCAAAAGCTCTCGTGTAGCTAAACAGTGCGACGTTAATATTCAATCAATCTGAAACAGTAAACGTATGTGTGCGTATGTGCTTTATTTTTAAACAACGTATTAGAATGTTTGTTATGTACCTCGGTGAATAAAAAAAAATATTAAGATATGAATACGAGTAATAGCAGCTCTTAAAAAAATCCCCCAATAATATTTTATAATTGCTTGAAAAAAGTTTAATATCTCAGAATTAAATAACTATTTGTTTTTAGGCTGTTGTTATGTGCAGCTTTTCTAAGCATATCCAGATCCACTTTCTTCAGAGATAACGACTTTTAAAGCTTAAAGTAATCATCTCCCTTGGTAAGCTGCTCAGCTTTTCCATAAACCCATGCTTGGATGATTGATATCCTCATTTTTCCTTTTTTTTGTCATTAATGAAAAAAGTGTATTATGTATCAGAAAAGTATTTTTAGTCGCCCAAATTCCAAAGTCTCCTTTTCTAGTATGATGGATTAGCTTCAAATATAATCATCTGGCTTCTGGTATAATTTTGTTATTCGCATGGTAGGGTACAGAATTAATTAATTTTAATTTCAAATTTTGACATTTTCCAATCTTAAAAATTGAAATTTGAAAATTGAATTCGAATATTTCTCTTAGGGTTTATGTTGTATATTTCTATAGTCCTGAGAAATGCTATATAATTGGCAGATACCTTCGTAAGCGATGAATGCCTTAGCATAATGAATTTCCCAGTTTTGTTAGTCTGACATTTCAATAGGGTACATTATACTGATCGTAAAGGACGAAAGAACTATTAATATTGATTATTTTTTGATTCTGAAATTATCTATTTTTTTCCCATAAAAGTTCACGCATTTTGGTAACATTTAGGATCCATATGATATAACATTAAAAAATTCAATAAGTTTAATATTTGAAATTTTAATAAGGTAGACAAAGGGCCCATTCAATCATTTTGAAACTAATAATGAATATCTATAATGAACTATTTAACTTTTTCAAAAACATGGGTTATGAGATTTCTAAGAAAGGAGCCATATACAAGAAAAAATAATTATCAATGTTTTAAAATACTTTAATACATACAAGAAATAAAAATTTGACGAAGAGCTTGATATGTAATGCACTTAACTGATTGATTTTCAATGTCGTGCTGAAAAACCACATGAGAGCTTTATTCGATGGACCTCGTACACTCGAACCAATGTCAAGTGAAGAGGACGACATATCAGCTCTCCAAATCACACCAATATAAGGACTTGGGGCTTCGGTTGATTTTATGTGTATCAACCACTCTATACAATATGTCCCGTGGCATCATGACTTGAATTCACAAAACATCAGAAGCAACATCGCCCATGAGATTTCGCCAAAGACAATTCAGCTGCAGTAAGACAATAATTCATTTAAGAGTAATATTGAAAGAAACTATAACTTTGATGTTTTTCATATGCTGGGATTTTATTAATATAAATAAATTTCTCTCATTTTATATTATTAAAGAATAAGTGTAACTTTTTAAAAAAAAATTACCATCTATAGGTAAGTACAAGATTTAGGATGCGATGTATTCATGTATCTTTCTTTTATTCTGCGATGCTTACTCTCATTGGTAAACACGAATAACAGGATTCATTAGGATTACTGATGCCAGGATTCGTTAGTGGTATTTTTTCTCTTTTAGATTCTATTTGTCTTTGATTATTTATCTTAGCGATATTCATTTGTAACAGTTATTTTCATAAAATACACTTAATCATTAATAAATGAATAAGCATTTGAAGCTACCTTACAAAATATTCTTCTAGTGTTAATTTAACCGTTCAACAAATAATTCTTATCCAGAAAATTCTCTTTCATTACAGAAACATTTTTGAAAAAGTAGCGTGAATATTGTTATCATGCACATTTCAGTTTATTGGATTACAATTCTTAATTACATACAAGGGAATGAATATGTAATATCACATTAAAAAACAAAACCAGTAATTGTAAGTTAATTTTATATGGTTGTATTGAACAAAAACTTCTCTTACTAATTTTCTTCATAATTATATTTATATTATTATTTTTATAAAGTATATAGAAAAGTATCTCTCTCTCTATAGTCACTCAGGGATTGCTTTCGGATTTCATATTCTATTGTTATTTTTGTTTATTTTTCCGACTTCCAAGTCAATTACCAGATTAGGCTCTCATTTCAGTTTCGATCACTGTACAAATATTAATGATGTAAATGTAGATTGGAAGGGTATTATATATTTCTATTAGTAATATAGTCTAATAGTTTATTAATTATTAATCAAATAACATATAATTTTTCTTGGGGATATCTTCAAATATATGGACAGCTTGTTCAAGACATTTGAAGAGTTTAAGTCCAATGTTCTAAAAATAATATGACATATTATTAATTAACTAATTAATTAATTGTATTCCAGAAATAGACTAATTAATAAATATATTAAACTTAATTCAAAACACAGTATGTTAGGCTAAACAGAAACATTCTAGAAGTCACTTTTAAAAAAATTACCTTAGTTATATAGACAAAATAAATGCCTACAGTAAAATCCGGCGTATAACGCGAACCTATACTTTCAAACTACTATTTTTTATTTTTGATGGATAATCACAGTTTAACGTGTAGCTCTTTTTTTACGAAGAAGACTGAAATGTACTTATGTAGTGCTCTTATATTTTTAACTCATTTATTCGAGGTATTATCCCAGGCTTTTGAAAAAAAATTGTATACTTCTAGAATTACAACTCATTAAGTTCATAAAGAATTCATATGTTTAAAATAAACAGTTCGATATATGTAGAAGTCTTATTTTCTTTATGCTCATCTCTTTTCTTAGTTTTAAAGCTATCATTTTTATACCCTGCGTATAACGCGCATCCGTAAATTTGGATATTATTTTTGGTGTTAAAAGTACCAGTTATACGCTGGATTATACGGCATGTTACTATCTGTAAATATTTTTATGTAAAATTCCTGAGGAAGCCCAACACAAGAATCTAAAAACATGCTTTTGAAATTTCTAAATTTAGCTTCAAAATAATAAATTATTTTCTAAACTAATAAAATCCTCTTTCATTGCATTAATGTTAAATATCCTTATGTTCTTAGTAAAAATTATTTTTCTAAAATTCAATTAAATATCAAAGCTATTTATGTGTACTTGAATAAAATTTTCTTGAAGAAATAAGTTAATAATTGTTAAAATATTTTCAAACTTTCTTTAAAATTATTTAGATTTTAATCAAAGCATTAATATATGTTGAGTTAGTGAATTTTCAAATGATTTATGAAAATTTTACCATTTTTAATAATTGTCGTAAATCAAGTTCCCGGATATATATACCATATCTATATAAAAAAACAAGAAAATATTTTTTTATGAAAATTTCACCACGTGTTTAGTATATTTATAAGAAAAATCCCACAATTTTTATGGTTTAGTCTCAAAATCTTTTTTTGCAATATAATATTTATATTCTTTAAAGAAAGTCGAAAAAAATTCTTATTAACACACACATGTGTGTGTTTCTCTGTATGTGTATAAAGGGTGTCCGAACTGTATCTTTATAATTTTAAGAAATAGTTTAAATAAACAATGACATGCACTTACGCTTTATATACTGAGTCCCCATGTCGTGTAGAGGTGTCTGATGCCATTAAATATGTCAAGGGTCAAGTGCAAGTGTCCTCCCATTGTTGTGGTGTGGAAGTTAGGAAATGGGGGTGCCAGCTTAAGTGGCGTCCTCGTTACTTGACCATGGTTCAAAATTACGAGGTCTGTCACCAATAGCCCTTGTGCAGCTTTATAGTGCGACGAAAAAAAAATTCTCACTCACTCATTATGTCCTTGTATTCCATAACAAAAATATCAAATTTTGTGCAATGTATTTTGCTTAGACCTATCAGAGACTATCTGTCGTTATAAATCTTTTATCCCACTCATAAATTTTGAATCTTGAAGGTGAATTTCATTTATAACGAAATTAAATGCAGTAGTGAGAGTACATCTATAATGCAGAATTTATTATACATACTCTATGCTGCTATCAATCTAACCGAATCATAGGCAATATGTAGAAATATTAGAAGACAGTTCAGGTCAAAGCAGATTGTTCACAGTAATGCAATAGGGAATTTTTAAGGTATCCGACTACGTTGGGAACCGTGATCTTGCAAAAGCACGTAAATGGATAATTTCCATGATATTTAGTGTCACTCAGATTAGAATACATGTATAAAATTGTTTTAAGGACATTTTGACAAAAAAATTATTTAAATGCAATATTTTGGCAAAAAATTAACTTAGAATAATCTTTTTTCAAAATGTTCTCTTTTTGTGAAAAATGCTTCTATTATAATAATATTTTGCCTGTATATAGCTCAGACCTCTCTACAGAGGCTTAACTAGAATTTTTGAAATATATAACATAGAAGTGAGTTTATCCCTATTTTACGACAAAAAAGGGGAGCATATTTAAGAAAAAAACGCCAATAGTTATTTCAATTGGTGGTAACTGAAAATAATATGAATTTTTCAGAAATTCTAGTTGAGCCTCTGTAGAGAGGTCTGAGCTATATACAGGCAAAATATTATTATAATAGAAGCATTTTTCACAAAAGGAGAACATTTTGAAAAAATATTATTCTACGTTAATCTTTTGCCAAAATAGTGTATTTAAATATTTTTTTGTCAAAATGTCCTTAAAACAATTTTATACATGTATTCTAATCTGAGTGACACTAAATGTCATGAAAATTAACGTAGTCGGATACCTTAATCTTCGGGCTAAGTTTGAAGAGTTAAATACTGTCCAAATACTCCATACTTTACCTTCAATTGATGATATTCTTTTACTGAAAAAAGAAGAAAAATTATAGTTGTATTTTTTTTTAGAAAAAAAAATAATAATAATAATTTGTATAAATATAAAATCCCATAATACTTTAGTATGAAACAATAATACCCTTTAGTAGATATATGTAAGACATTTTAAGATGGTAAAATCAATTTGACACAAATAGTAATGGTCAATGAACTAAAATAAAAAAAAAGATTACCAACTTACCAGAAATAAGTCACAAATAAAGGGGAAAACTCTGGAAACATATAGATACAGATATATATGTACTTTCACACTATTTGATATTTCCCACAATTATAGTTGATTTTTCTGAACTATAGCCCGGAATTATATATATATATATAGTCACTATTAAGGTATCCGACTACGTTCGGAACTGTGATTTGCAAAATCGTATAAATGGATAATATTTATGATATTTAGTGTCACTTAGATTAGAATATGTATATAAAATTGTTTTAAGAATATTATTACAATAAAAAATTATTTAAGTACAGTATTTTGAGAAAAAATGAATATAGAATTACCCATTTTCAAAATGTTCTCCTTTTATGAAAAATGCTTCTATTATAACAATATTTTGCCTGTCTATAGCTCAGACCTCTGTACAGAGACTCAATAAGAATTTTTGAAATATATAACTTAGGATTTATCAATATTTTACTACAACAGAGGGGAGAAATTTTAAGAAAAAAACTCCGATAAGGATTTCAATTCGTAATAACTCTGACAATAATGTGAATTTTTCAAAAATCTTAGTTGAGACTCTCTAGAGAAGTCTCTACTTTATATAAGCACACACACACACACAAAATAATTTTATTATAGAAGCATTTTCTTTTTAAAAGGAGAACATTTTGAAAAAAATTATTCTAAGTTAATCTTTTGCCAAAATATAGTATTAAAATAATTTTTTTGTAACAATATCCTTAAAACAATTTTATACATGTATTCTAATCTGAGTGACACTAAATATCATGAAAATTTTCAAGTTATGCACTTTTTTAAAATCCCAGTTCCGAACGTAGTCGGATGCCTTAAAAGGTATTAGAAGATTTCTCTTAGGCGAGTTTCAGAGGTTGTATCTTATTTCAAATAAGTAGCCGTTATTTCTTGTTATATAGTTGTCTTGTCTGCATACCACGTTTTTAGATCTAACGCTTTAATTAATGAAAGGTACTTATTTTTAACTCGGAAGAGGTCGCAAGGGGACAGATTCAGAACAGTCTCACGAAATCTTTAATTCTGGGAAAACTGCTTTTTTGTTACCATTGAACTTATTAGTATCCTCCTACATATATGACTGTCTTCATGGGAGCTAAAATGTATTTGATACACATCTATCTCTTTTTTGGGGAAGGGCAAACGTTTTTTACAATTTTAAGTAACTTGGGGTGATTGAGATCCCTTTGAGCCCTGTATTGTTCCAAATTATCTTCCGTGAACAGGCAATTTTTTCCTCTGGGAACGATTTAGTGGTTTTGATTACTGTGTTGAACGACTCATTATAGTTTATAAATGTAAATGAACAGAATATTAAAAAAAAAAAAAAGGAAATCGGCGATCTGGAGTTGAAACTGATCAAGTAAAGAAACAGCCTAAAGAAATAATGGAGATTAATAATGATAGCGATAGTAAATTTGTGAAAAATGATGAACATGAAATACTTGAGTTGAAAGGAAAATTTTCGAACGCTACCAAAAAAATTCCATAAAAAAATATGAAACCACCAGTGTACTACCAGACGCATTACACCCTGTCAAAAAGACAATGAAAGGTTCAACGTGCTATTTGTCTATCATCAAATGACCGTAAAACTACAATAATTTCATAGAATATGACAGTTTTGCCTGAAAATATCATTCATGTAATGTTATCGAAAAGTGTCTGTGTTTTGTGTCCTTTATTTAAGTCACCCACATTTGAGACATTCTAAATCAGTTTGATTGGATTTTGTCCCAAATTATCAAAGTAAAATTGAAAAGTCCTTAAAAGTAGGTAAGTATATTTTATCTTTATTAAATAAATCATTCACTGTAATTACGATTTTTATCGTGCACAATAAAAACAATTATAAAAAAGTATTGGGGTGACTCCGTTACCCTGCATGACCACTAACGTTAGTTATTTATTTTATTTATTCCACGCCTGTGCTTGGCTTCTTGACCATTTGAAGCATTTATTCTGGTATAGCCGCAGATAGGGCAGGCCTCATTAGCAGCCAGACCAAGCCAGTGGAAGTATACTACTAAAAAGTCATGTTTTGGTAGTTTGGCGAAAGCGGGCAACAGCCTCGGATCTCTCCAGGTGCCTCCGGACTGAGCCCTCAATGGCCAGAGTTTCGTATGGCTTTCTAAAACACTTCGTTTTTTGGGTCATGGCAGTATATTTGTCAATGTATGTGGAGATAATGTTCTTTGCTCTTCTGAGGGTCAAGGGCACTTCCGATTGAATAGGCTCGGCTCCTTACTTGGCTTTTTGGTTGGCTCTTTCATTGCTGGGGACCCAAACAAGACTTGTGATCCACTGTACGGCCGCAGTCCAGCCCTATGAGATAAGCTCCGCAATTTGAATTCGGTGCTGAATTGTGTTAAGGCAGTCGGTGTATTACTGCTCCAAGCTAAAAGTGCAGCTTGGGAGTCTATGAAGAAGACAACTTTTGCAGGAGCTCGGTCGGCAGATAGTAGTTGCGTTGTAGTTTCACAAACATCCAAGACCTCGCCATCGCAGTTGGTGGTATTCTTTCCCACAGCCAATGATCCCTCAAACAGCCATCAGAACTATCCCGCGACGGCTTCATTTGATTTTGGACTGCTGTTAGAATCTAGTGCGCGAATTCTTCCGCGTTAATATATGTATTATTTTGTGTCAGATTTAATGGCTTCCTAATCCCTTCTGTGCTAAGATCCGATACCTCATCCAACCTCATCCAACACGAGGAGGAGGAACCATGACAAGTTATTTTTTAATCTGATTATAGACTTAAAGTGATCAGGAGTGAGAGTATTGGTGGAATCTACCTGAAAATATCTAAAAAAAGAATTGTTCTTACAGTGTAACGGTTATGGGTCGGTAACATTATGAATGATAAATGTTGTTAAACGTTATGTTACTCTGCTACTATACTGGACTACGAATGCATCTCAATCGATGAAAGAAACTCTTTTGTTTTGTGCATTTTGTCTTGCTGTTTTTGACAGTATTTTCATTAGACGGACGTGTGCCGTTTCCAACCAAGTTACGAAGATATTGTGTTTCTGCCCAAGATATACAGATTCCTTGGATGGGCCTGTTAGCCGTATTTGTGGATGGCGAATAAATGCGAAAAAGTTCAAACCTCAAGTCATTACTTTTACGAGCAACGAGCGGATTGGATGGAGAGCTGCATTACTGCTATTTTATAATTTGCTGCATTTAATTTGTAAGTTTAACCAAATAAACAATAATTCAATTTTTACTGCTGTATTCCCTTTTGATCTTCTTTTTTCTATATTGGAGTATATACTTCCAAAAACGACAAGATGGGATTTTCTCGCAAAGGTCATGTACATGACTTCATAGGTAGCGATGAAATTTAAAGTTTCATCTGATAATTCCCAGTTTTTTTAAATCTATTGAAATTAATTTATGTGAAGTTACATGAGACTTCGCAGTGAACATATTGAATACCAATATGTGTTTAGAAGTGCCTGTAAGATGTCTTCTTTGATTGATTTGTATAACTACAATATATGTTCGAGAATCAACTTGTGCATATTCCCTCAGCAATGCACCATCTGTGTATAGTTAACACAGTTTCAAAATAAGTTTTGAGATATTCTGATAGAGAGAAATTTAAGTACCCTGGAAAAACAAAATTTTAATATATGGCATTCCTCGCATCTCCTTTTACTCTGTATATATTTATTTGGATATTTTATTTTTGTCCACCAATGTAATAATTATTTCTCAGCATCTTCTCAGAATCTGATAAATGCTTGTCATATAAGGAAAGAATTTTAATCCACGATTAAATTTACTAACTTAAGACCTCTTTTTAGTTTATATGGTCTATAATTATAATAATCTTTAAATATTTGGTTCTGTCTAACAGGAAATAAGCATTTGCTACAATAGTCTTTTCAAGACACTTAATTTCGAAATCTTTATAAAAATAAAATAGACTGATATACCTTTATTTTACAATAAGATAAACTTAATATATAAAATATCATTGTTATAAATGTATATATATATATATATATATATATATATATATATATTCTTATTTTATATCTTTTTCTCCCTTTCTTCAAACTTTATTGAAACAAAAAGGTATTTTCCATAGAAGTCGTTTCAGATATATGTAATATTGTGATATAAATCTACAACAAAACCCAATTTTATATTTCTGTCCGAGAAGAAATGTTACATGTGATATATTACATTCTGAAAGGGTTCTATATTGAAATATACTCTTTTTGTGAAAGTGTCAAAAATGGTTTATACGATATATCTTTCCAGAGAAATAATATCGATTTAACAGAGATTGTTTTCAAATATGACTTCGCACTTTATATAGGATTTCATTTTAGAACAATAAAGTTTTATCCTAAAAAAATCAATTTCACCTCTTACTCATTAAAGAATTATTAACAGCAATTTTTAATTACATATATTTGTATACTTGATCATTTATTAACATAACAGTTGTTCAGTAGATTTTCTCCGAAAGTTTAACGTGCGTGAAATATACTAACATTGCTCAATTCCCGCTTGCAATCTCCTTCCCCAAAAAATTTCTTTTCATTGCTTTAAAATTCATTAATACTTGAAAGTTTACAAATTCGAGTACATTTATGGTACATGCATTTACTACCAAAAAAAATTCTCTTTTATATTCTCTTTTACTCTTAACACATGTAATTTCGCTCAAATAACCTAAGATCATTTATAAATAAGGCTTATACTAATGTTTCTCTATTGAAACAATTTGCAATGAATATTTCTAAAATGAATTGATTTTCTTTTTCATTATAAAACAACAAAATACATTGTTTTTTGTGAAGAAATATCTACTTTTTTATATAAAAGATTATGTCTTAAAAATCTTTTTGGAATTAAATAAAGTAGAATGTCGTTTATCCGAACGTTTATTATCCGGAGCGTCAAATATCCGTACCAGTGTTTTTTTGTCAACTACATAAGCTCCAAAGACAGAGCCATGGAATAAGCTGTGGCCAGATTTAAAAGGCGAAAAAGACTTCAATGACAATCACAGGGAGGAGATTACGAACTTGTCCAATCAGTCCTAGGATTTAAAGAATGCGACGAAGAAGATGTAGAAACCTGGATGGCATGCGATGCAGAAGACTGGTTTTCAAATCCTAAATGATGACGAGAATGTGACTTCCGTACAAGAATTCTATCCTGTCAATGATGAAACGAATGAAGATGAGGGCAACAACAACGAAAGTAGCAAGGGGCCATAAAATGCTGACACATTTTCTGCTTTAGAGACGGCCATGGAGTGGCACGAACAACAATCATAGCTGATCCCATCTACTACTGCTCAAGAGAATCAGAGACCTTGCAGCAAAAAATGAGCGATTATTTTCCACAATAAAGGTAAAATTGCGACATTTTACCCCTATTTTGCTTTTTCTTCAAGCACGTTTCCCGCATGTGATTTAATTTCAATATTCGTATAGTGTCAGTTTCATATACTGCATGGATCGCATTCAGTTTTCGGTTATCCGAACAATTGTGTATCCGAACAGTGTCTGGTTCCATTTGATTCGGATAAACGACGTTCTACTTTAATGCAGAAAAAACTTCAGACACTTTATATTTAAATGAAATGCTTAATGTTTATAAAGTTTGAAGAGATAACTTATTTGTTTATTATTATAAAAATTTGGAAAGTACTTGCTAGATTACTTACATTAAAATTGTTTTGCGTCTGCCTAATGCAGGGAAGTATAATGCGATAGGAATATTTAATATTTCGTCTTAAAATTATTTCTAAAAAATATTAAATACTAAAACAGATGTCTCTATAATATATATCCTACAGTAAGTTTTTCAGAGAAAATTTTTATGCCAAAATATAGTTTAGATAAACCATTGGAAGCTTTCAGTTTTGTCATAAATTTAGCTGCTTAAAAATAAAATTGAAGTGTCAGATTGAGCCACTGAAGTTATTCCTAAAGGCTTTAAATGTGCTATATTAAAAAAAAAGAGTATCACATATAAATTAATAATATATTATTGTGCTTTAAGTAGTATTAAAGTGCACTTTATGCTAAAGAAATATTTTAGTAAAATTTTCATTATTTATTTGATTGATTATGAACTGATTCAACTTGATCCTGGAATTCACAAATGCATTTAAAACTACTAATTCAAATACTTCTTACCAATATATGTCTTTATATTTTTACTTTTTTTTCCAAAAAGAAATTAAATGAGACATGTTTATTTTTTTAACAAATATCAGTTTTATTGAAAATACACACACGTACATTAATTCATTTCAGTTTTATATATTAACCCTGCTTTTCAAAAGTAAATTTGATATATACTTCGATTTTGAAAGCATTTTAACACCTTAATGGGAAGTAATTTTATTAAATATTTTTCTATTCGAAGCCAAAGAAATAAAAATATATAATTCTTCTTTCAAGTCATTATAGGCATGAAAATAAAACTTTTATTTCCATTTGATTAATCAAATAATCAAAATGTATTTTTAAGGTTTATAGCACAACTGTAAAAGTAAGAGCCATTAAAACTGCAAATCAATCGATTTGAATGTTGAATGAACTGTGGAATATTTCACATTGTTCAAAAAGAGAATGAGAGAAATTCCATTTCAGTGATTATACGTAAACCTTTAAAAGTCATAAACACACTAAATTACTGTTTATGGCATAATTTTCACGACACTTTTCGACTTCATTGTGCCTTTTGCACGGTTAAAACAATTTCAAGGAAGATGCTTTAATTTTCGAATGACTCTCATAACGTGAGATATTACGAAAGAGGAAATCTGTGGCTACCCTAAAAACACATTTTCATAAACATTTCGACTGCGAAAATGGGCTTTTGTTCTTGAAGGAGCCGGGAAACGCCTTTTTTTTCAGTGCATTAATGTGAACAAATTGCGTAAGTTGACTTCAGCTATTTGTTAATTTTATAGCTTTGAGGAAGAAAATGCAAACATTTTAAGTTAGAGTACCTTAACTTCAGCTGTAAATTCTGTAAGAGGAAATAAATATTAAAACACGTAATTTTTCTGTCTGTGTGAAAGCGATTATTAGAAATGCAAAGCGAAATTATTATTTGCCCTTAGCGGTTTTCGTTTCAATGTTAAAGAAAGAAAAAATTTCTAAATTACATTTCAAATGAGTTACGGTTAAGTCCTCTACTTTAATTAGTGTTTTGCGTTTTTTCTTGTAATGTATTAAAACCTTATAAATGACACCGATATCATTTTATTACATTTTTAATTTGGGATTGTATTACGATTAACAAATGTTTTTTCATTAAGTTCGGCAGGGAAAAATATTTATGATTCAGATTCACAATAAAAGTATTTAAGGTTCCGTAACTATTTAGTAAAAACCTCATTCTAATAAAAAATATGCATTTTCTCTTATTGAAAAAAAAAAAGGCTCATTGAAGCGTAGCTTGGTCAATATTTTTTATTACTAATATATTGTTAAATTTAATAATTTAAAACGACAATTATTTATAATAATGATTAATTTTTTCTATCTGAGGAGGATTAACTTAACTTAAATTTTTTAGCTGCTTATTTATAACATTTTTCAAACTTAGGGAACACTAATCGTATTATATTCTATTAAAAACAAATGTATGAAATAATGCATAATTAACTAAACTACACCAATTTTGAATGAATTAAAATAACGTTTGCACATTTTTTCTAATGAGAGACGTGTCCGTAACCAAGTACAGTTTTGTTCTACCGCAACGGCAGTGGTAGTTTTTTAGTTCAACACTTGCGCACACGTGACTCTGGTTGATTGTCAGCCCAGTGATGCTATTACAGTTTGAATGTGTTGTTTTCACACGTGTAAGTGAGTGTTCAAAAACGTTAAGACGATTGCCGATTCCACAGACAATGAAAAACTTTCTGTCGTCCGTTTTTTGAACTCAAAGAATGTTAAGCCAGTTAAAATTCATCATCAACTTTTTGAGATTTATGGTGAAAATGTAATGAGCGATAAAATAGTAGGAAAGTGGGTCCGATAATTCAATGATGGGTGCACTAATGTTCGTGATGAAGCACGGAGTGTTGTCAATGATGGCTTGGTTGAAAAAGTGAATGAGAAAATTCTTCAAAGCAGACAGTTCACAATAAGTATGCTTTTGTAATGAGCTTCCACAATTTAAAAAAACTGTCTGTAAAGATGGTATAGACAAATTGGTTCCCCGATATCAAAAACATTTGAACAATGATGGTAACTATGTAGTTTTTGATATACTCTTTCATGGAAAAATAAGTTTTGTTATGAAAAAAGTTTTTTTTTTAATGTGAGTTTTTCCAAAACGTTTCTTAGCTTCCGGACACACCTCATATATCATTAATACTGCATTATATTCGTGAAGTCTCACCTAAGGAGACGTAACCCATCCAGCAAAGGTAATGTCTAATCTTTTGTCTAAAATAGAGTGACACAGACAATTGGATCGTAAAATAGTAATGTTGCTATGTTTAATGAGAATGATTACACTTTTTTCCATATGGAAGAACAAGAACCAAATAAGATAGTTAAATGAAATGTTTATGAATAATATATTAACATTGCAAAAATTTTGTGAAAATTATTTATGATTTTAAATTTAAAAAATATCTTTATCATTAAATCATCGTACTTAAAAAAAAAGATCTTATTTTATTATTTGCTCATCATATTATTTATTTAAGAAATAATAATAATTGTCTCTCTCTCTCGTGCGCGTATAAGCTCTCTTCGTGGTTTCACTGGAACCAATTATATTTATCTATGCAAATATAAAAAAATGAGATAAATTTACATTTCCTATAGTAAGATTATTTAAACATTTATATAAAGTAATATTGTTATAATTATTATTTTAACTTTGAGTAATAGGCAACAAATAATTTTATATTTTTATTTGGAATTAAAATCGAAATTTATTTAGATGCATTGTTAAATAAAAATATCTTTTGTTTCTTAAATATAAAAAATGAAGGCAAATCATTTAATTTTTTTATAGAATATAAGAACATATTCCTCTTTTTATAACCTAAACTAAATTAAATGATTGTAAAAAAATTATGTTTCTGCAAGATTCCAAAAGTTGAAAATAAATTTTAAGAGAAAATAAGAATATAATTATTTAAAAATTTTAATTTTTTTCGTTATAATAAAGTAAACTCTATGATGATAAATCTTCACTTCCTGATCTTAATGCTTTCTCCAAAAAGTAATCAGAATTTTTGCATAGTTTCAAATGTGAAATACATTTAAACACACACACACATATATATATATATATAAAATTATTAGTAATATACTAATTTTCTTTACCTCAAACTTAATGCTAAACAAAATGTAAGAATATAGAAAGGCAGTACAGACCTAAGTAGAATAACCGCAGCAATATAATAGTGAACTCCTATAGGCTTATGACTAAAATATTCTAAATTTCTAATATTCTAAATTTCTGCTATAGTGAAGTGACGGTAATGATATCTTATCTGTGGTACCTTATTATTCCCCATTTCTTCACTACACCCTGCTTCCTTTGACGTGCGGTATTCCCCTTACACTGCATATGAGATTTAACCGGAATCAATTCTCAGATCCTGACTCTATATGAATATCGCTGGCTACGAAACTCTTAGCCATGATCATTTTTGCTTCGTGGCTTAATGAATCCCAAACATGTTTAACAACAATTTTATTCGAATATTTAAAAGAAGTAGTTTTCTTTTTACTAACCTTTTACAGCGTTGACCAGACTATTAAATGTTTTTACATTTTTTTACTCTTCAGATTCACAGACACGAGAACATTTATTTTAGAGATCTTGAGTACAAATATGCTATACTTAATTTTATAAAAATATTATGTGAAAAGAATAATGGAATAATGTGAAAAAAATAAGGTGAAAAGAATAATGCAAATAATGTAAAAAAATAAGTAAAAAAGTAATGATTGGAGTAAAAAAAATTATGTGAAAAGAGATGGAAAAAAATAAGGTGAAAAGAATAATGCAAATAACGTAAAAAAATAAGTAAAAAAGTAATGATTGGAGTAAAAAAAATTATGTGAAAAGAGAATAATGTCCGAAAATGCAAATTTTTTCAGAACCTTCCCGACGGTTCGGGAGTTGCGAGCGTTCGAAAAAATGTAAAAAAAACGAAACCCCTAATTTTCCGAGGGTCGTGGGGGGGCCCCCCGACGGGCAGAGGGCCTCGAAATTTCGACACCGCACTCGCCTCCACTCCGCGTATCGGTGGTAATATTTTCGAGCGAAAACTCCCATAAATTCCCGAGTTCGCGGACGCCCCCGTTGCCCCTCGGCCGATCGGGAACCCCCCTTCCGTAAACGTAAAAAAAATAATGTGGAAAGAATAATGTAAATAATGTAAAAAAATAAGTAAAAATAAAAGTGTAAAAAATAACGAGAAAAAAATAATTTACATAATGTAAAAAAATAATTCTAAATAATAGTGTAAAAAGAGTAATGTAAAAAAAATAATGTAAAAAATTAAAAAAAAAAAAAATGGAACTGATATCAACGAAGTGTGCCAAAGTACAAATGGGAATTAAAACTAAAGATAAAAACCCTTTCAATTAATTTGGAGAAATAAAGTTTATCAAAGGCTTTGTAAAGGTTGATTTTATCATTAATTCTTTATGAAAGAGGAACATATTTCATGAATGAAATCTTTTTTATATAAATATCAATCAATTGCTGGTAAATAATTGTTTATATATATAATATATATACATATATATATATATATATATATATATATATATATATATATATATATCCTTTTTAGATATATAATAATTATTCTTTATGACACTCGATGATTTGGCTTAAAAATAAATATTTGTTAATTAACTTTGAAAACAGATGCTATGAATACAATGTTTTACTAATTTCGCCTGAATAATAACTTTCCTAACTAAAGGGGGAAAAAAACCGAAAAATAAAGTTTAATTGCTAGAAAAAAAGTTTAGACCAAGTAATACATCTATGATAAAGAGAGACATTTTTTTGTTTTCATTAAGAAGAAAAAACTAAGCTTATGGGAAAACTGTTATAAAAATTTTATTATTTAAACTCTTCTTTATTTTTATTTTATATATTTTTTTAAAATTTATCACATCAAAAAACTACAAATGTACTTCCAAGCAGCGTTCACGTATCATTCAAATACGATTTTTTAAAAAAATGTAAATTTTGCCTTTTTCTAAAAAATAACACAAGACATTTCAGACCTAAATCCATACTGTCTTTTATAGAACATACATGTTGGAGTACATACAAAAAATTTCAAGATTCTATCATGAGCAGAAGAAAATTCTCAGGGCTTAGAAAACACTTACATCTTCAAAATAAAAGTGCAAAAAGCGCATTTGATGTTTTTAAAGGTATAAAACAAAAATATTTATAATGCCCATAAAGCTCTAATTTTTTAATATGTTATCTCCGAATGTGAATTTTCTACATTAAAGCACTACTTTAATTAAATATCTCTGAAAACCTTTATTTTAATTCAAAAGATATTTTCATAATATAGGTAGCATTTGTTACGACGTCAGGTTATTCAGCTTAATCTTAAACTAATATTTTCACAAAAGTTTTCAAACACAAAATATTTATGTACACAGTAATAATTCTACTAGTTTAAGCTAAAAATCGCCAGGTTTGTACATAAAATGTAATTTTTTTCAGTTTTTAATTGGGGCAGCTTAACAAATTTGAGTATTTGTTCATGGACCTTAAAAACACCCATGGACTAAAAAAAATAGCGCACCAAGAACACGTCAAAACGAAACGAAATTTTACATACGTAATGATTACTTTGATGATTAGAAGATCATTTATGAAAAAGGATAATTTATTTCAGAGAAAAAGGCAAAAGTAAGGATGCTTTAATACTCTGTTGAACCCCCTTTAGCACATATGTACGATGTGATACGATTGGACATTGAGCCATACTTGTTCTATATGATGACTTGAGACATTTCGATCCATATTTGCTGTAACATTGCCTCTAGATCATTCAAACTCGTGGGATGCCCAACTCGCCATCCCAAATGATCACAGATATGCTCGATTGGAGACAAATCTGGGGATCGGGCATGACAGGGAAGGGTAGTAACAGGGCGGAGACAGTCTTGAAGCATCCTTGCATGTGAGGTTGAGCCTTTTCTTGTTGAAAAATGGCTCCTAGGAGCCGTTGCATGAGTCGCAACACATGTGGTTGCAGGATGTCATGGTGCCATGATCAATCCTAGAAGTGACCGTGTTTTGTAGGCAGTGGCACCTCATACCATCACACCAGCTGTGACAGCCGTGTGTCGCTGTAAAGCAAAAGCAGGATTGAGGTGTTTACCACGGGGTCTCCACACACGAACACGATTGTCATCACTGCTGAGACTGAATCTGAATTCGTCGCTAAAGACGACCTGGTTCCAATCCGCCGCAGTTCAGTTTCCTCGCGCGCAGCACCACGCCAAACGGAGGCGTCGATGGGTGGGCGTCAAGGGCATCACACGTAATGGGCGCCGCCATTCTAAATGTCCTTCAGCCAGGCGCCTTCGTATGGTTCGAGAAGACACCGTGAAGGAGTTACCTGTGCCGGGATGCAAGCGGAGAAAGCAGTGGCCGTACGCGGGCATTTCTTGCGATGTAGTGGTCTTCTCGACGACTGGTCTGCCGAGGGCGTCCTGAGCCTGGTCTTCTTGTAAATGACATTTCTCGGATCCACTGGTCCCAACACCTCCTCAGAACACAATCAGAGCGGCCGAATTGACGAGCTACTCGCCTAGCTGACCACCCAGCTTCCATCGTGAAGATGATTCTCCCCCTCTCAAACTGCGACACTGTTCATATTGTCTTCGAAAAAGGTGCAATGCAATGTCTACTTCAACTCTTGTTTTGTAAAGATTCAGCACACTCAAACAAACTTTGGTTACCTGTTTTATACTCCACGGAGAACTAAAAACGCCCTCTACCGGCTATACGTAAAGCGCAATCATGCTGCACTTCTAACCATTTGCATATTTTCCCTGCATGTACCTTCATGCCAAGTTTCGTTACGATCCCGCCATTATTTCTTGGTGCGCTAATTTTTTTTTATCCACGAGTGTATTATAATATAGTAATACAGTACGTTTACTGTAATGGTGTTTGAAACATGAGGTTAATATTCAGTTTTACCTGCAATACTTGTATTTGTAAGCCTTATTACAGTATCATCTGAGGGTGGTCTTAGATTTATCATTTTCAGTGGTATTCCATCCCTTCAAATTAGTTTCTCATAGCAACCTGAGAACGTTTTGGCCACGACATTTTCTCAATTGAAAAAAAAATGATGATAAAGCTTCTAAGTTATATAAACTATTTTTTAAAACAAAAATTGTCCTTGAAATTAATTTGAATTAAGTAGCTATGAGAACTCAAAAAACTCAAAACATAATCAATCAGAAATGATTTTAGTAATGAAAATTCAAATTAATTAACCACTTCACACTGAAAGAGTTCATTCACAAAATATTTCAATTTAAGTGTGGAAAAATGCTTTAAAATGAAAATAGAAACCAAAAAACCAAGACCAGAAATTTTCAAATATCTGAAAAATTAATTTGTTATCAGGTCTGGAATATGGTGGCAAGTTGCACAACGATATGGGCCACAAGAGAATGCAAATATATATATATATTTCGGTTTCTTTGAGATTTGTAGAGTACTGTGTAGTCTTAAAGTAAGGAAAAATTATAATAATCAAAAATATAAACATATTTTCTTACTTATTTAACCCACTTTTGAAACAACAAATAAAAGCATTTCCTATTAATAAGAAAAAAAAAGACGACAAAGTAAAATTCAGTTCTTTGTTAGAATTATGTGAATCGCCATTGAAATAAATATATTTTTTATTCGACAATGAAGAGTTAATAATAAGAAAAAATAAAAAGCCCACACTAATTTTCTGAAGCATACAAAATAAAATTAATGCTAAAGTATTTAAAATCTGATAAATATTTTATGAGAGTTCACATTTAGGGATTTTTAGAAGATTAACGCATGCTTATATTTTTTTTAGCCATATTTTTTAATCAGTAAGTTAATGCTTAAATAACTGTAAAAATATAATGATGTCATCATAAATACACAATTGTTTAAAAATATAGTTTTAAAAAAGACAGAAAAAATACATCCTCTCTTACTGTCTGTTTCCTTGAAGTCTGCTTATGTGGTTTTTTTAAATCTAATGCGCTCTTTTCTTTTAATAGCAATCATCCGTGTGTAAAAATTCGCCTTTTTCCCCAAACGGTTGATCTTACCAGAAATTAAATCATTAGGTATTTGTAAAACACGCACGTTCTTGTCAACACTAACCTTTCCCAAATCCTCAGTTAAATGTTCATTAATTTTTATCTGACAACATGAAACAAAACAAATTTTCACAAGAACAATATTACTAATTACTTATGGCGACTCTTTTTTTTTCTCTTTGCTAAACGTCTGATCAAACATGCTATTGTAATTGGAGTCAAGTACGAAACTTCGTCTTAATTTTTAAAATTTTTTCCCCTTTTAATTTACAGACATTCCCTAGTGGTTTGTATTGCTCATTAAAAAATTCCAAGCTTGTGCGAGACGTGGTTTCTAATTTTGTAGTCGAAACATCATTAAAAATCAGGATCTTCTCTAATTAAAACTAACATCGATGATTCGGCGACAGTAGGAGAATAATTAAAAATTTCCCTTTTTTTGGCATAATACCCAAGTGAGCTGCTACATATGATCATCTTCATTATAGCTAACAACCGATAAAAAATGTGTATTTTTTTTTTTTTTTTTAAAAAAGGGCCCTTTTTTCCTTTTTTTTAAAGTTTTAAAATTTTAAATTTGGTAAGTTTTTTTTCCCTGAAATTTTAAATTTTTTTTATTAAATTTTTTTTTTTTTTTTTGTTTTTTTTATAAGGAAAATTTTTACAAGAAAAAAAGAAAAAAAATTTTTTAAAAAAACAAAAAAAACCCTGAAAAAAAAAGAAAAAACGGCAATCTTTTTTTTAAATCAAAAAAAAAAAGAAAAAAAAAAAAGGGTTTTTTTTTAAATTTTATTTTTTATAAGGAATTTTTTTTGAAAAGGTTTTTTTTTTAAAAATTTAGTTTTTTTGGGGGGAAAAGTTGTTTATCAATTTTTTAAAAAATTTTTAAAAAGCGATGTTTCGAAAAGTTTTTTGAGGTTCTTTAAAAATCTTTTTAGTTTGAAAGTTTTTTTGCTTTCAAAAAACCTTTTAAAATTTTTAAAAAATACCCTTTTGGCCTTAAAACCCTTGAAATTTTTCTTTTATTTTTTTAAATAATTTTAATAAAATTTTTGAAAAATTAAAGTTTTTTTTTTTAAAACTAAAATTTTAAACCCTTTTTTAAAAAAATTAAATTTAACTTTTTTTGGGGTTTTTTTTTTTTTGAAAACTTTAATTTTTTTTTAAAAAATGTTAAAAATTTATTAATTTTAATTTTTTTTTAAATTTTGGTTTTTGTTTTTTTAATTTTAAATTTTATTATTTGAATGTGTTCGTGTATTGTGTGTATGTATAAACTAGTAACTATAACTCACTTTTTTAAGTCATTTTTGTAGCAGAACAAAATATGCTATGTTTTTCGAATTTATTCAATATTGTCATTCATAATTTGAAAATATTTAATGCAAATATATTTTCCAAAGTTTGATTCTTTTAAAATCACATATGCTATACTTATTTTTTTCATATTAACAACTCTAAACAAGTTTCTGAAAATTCTCTTATAATGGACTAGAATTTTAGTGCAAAAAACGATAAGCTAAATGTTTATTATTATTATCAAAGTTATGAAAAATAAAGATATTTTTTAACTAACATTGTCGTTTTCTTTAGTATATGGAGTAAGCTATAAAATTCAATTATCCACGAATAATAAGTCATTTAAAAATAATTTTCATTTATCTACATTTTAATCAGCAAGTTAACTTCATATGAAACAAAAATGAACTCGTGCGTAAAATATGAAAACTTACTTTTTAATGCATGGTTATAACTAAGCACACACACATTTGAATATCACTATCTCTGATTAACATTTTTGTTAAGAAATAGAATAGCCCCGCATGCATATCGTTATTAGCAACCGTGTTAAATAATAAGAACAATTTTCAATTTGAAACAATTTAACTCCTTCAATGTCCTTCAATATGAAAAGACCTAGATTGATACAACCTTTTTAAAGAACGTTGTTTAATGAAATTCTATTTGAATAATCTGAGCAAATTCTTGAAACTAATGAAACAATTTAAATAATTTTAAATGAGTAACGAGGCTCTTAAGCGAGTAAATCCACACTTTTAGCAATACTTGCAATAAAACAGGCGACGATCTTTAAATTTACAGAACATTTCATTTGTGTATCGCCCTCCAATTAAATCCCTGCTAATAACTTTCTTCAAGTGCACAAATACAGATACATTTCTGAAATCAAATTAAAATTTAAATAATCGTAAGCGAGTTTGTTCTTTGTTTAATGATTCCATATACGACGCGGAACTTCAACAATGCTGACAATAAAACCTGTAACCAGTCCTTCAAATTCAAAAAGCGTCGACTCATTTACCAACTTTCCATCTCAAGCAGCGTAATCCTTAGAAAATCCATGCAAAGGAAGTAGTTCTCCTTCTGGAAATTTCATCAGATGTGAAAATAACGATTCTGATGACCTTTCAGTCCGTGGAGAGTATGTGTGCTCACTGAAAAGGACTTAAGGACCAAAGGATTGTACAGAGGAATAAGAAAAAGGGGAAAAGAAGAAAGGTCCTCCCTTCATCAATCACCCAGGGAGAAATCACTTTGTTATCTCAAGTAGGGGGATGTATCAGCAGAATCCCCGGGATTTTTACTCCTGCAGGGATAATAAGGAGAAATGAAGGCGACGCTTCGCCAATTGATTTCTCTGGATAAGGAAATGGGAAGAAAAGTGTTTCTTTGAGAGAAACTTAGTTATGTAAGCTCTGTCAAGACAAAGATTAGTGGTTATCTAGTCATCTGGAATTGGAAAAGCGATAGTTGTCGAGTTGTGTTGCAGCAGGTGTCAGTCATATGCTTTTGAGGATGAGAGAAATAGGAACATAACTCCAAAAGCCTAATAAACGTCCCGAAGAAAGTCACATATAGTATTCAATTTTATTCGTTCCCTTTTTACTTTTGAAATTGCTAAATGTATGGGAATCAAATTTGATAATCAATGTGTACAACTATCGAATACTGTTTCATTTTGAGGTAATTGTTTCTTTTCTTAATGGAAAACACCATCTGAATATCAACTTTAGACTTGGTTCCTTCAAAATGCACATAGGAGATATACATTGATATAATAAAAACCTTTTTTTTTTGTACGTATCAATGTTCATTATGTTATTGTTCAGTTAAACATTAGTGATGATTAAGAAATTTTCAAAAAAATAAATTATTTGGTTTGTTTACTCAATTTTTAAATAATAACGCTATTTGTAGAAAGCAGAAGTATATAGAAGTTAAATTATAAAAAGGGTAGAGATAAAAAAATTTAAAAATGTTAAATCTATTTTGTAGGGTGTAAATGTGTCTTCGTTGTTTTCCCCTCAGATATACTGACTTAAATTTTCCTAAAAGAAATCATGAAAATAAATGAAATTTAAAATCAGAATGTACGGAATAAAAATAAACCATAATTTATTCAACGTCCTGTTAAATTATATTTACTCAAATTTGTGAAAACATGTATTCTCACAATGAACGTCATTTCTTATCAATAATCATTTAGTTTTATTGCATATATTCAATATATACATTTCTTTTAAAAATATTTCAAAAGAAAATTTCTGTGAATTTCTGTAAAGTAAGGAACTTGGAACATTATTGTGTCAGTACTGGTTTCGAATATGCCTTGCAATACTAATTCAAAGTACCGGATTCTTAAAGAATGATCCGTGAACAATCCAGTATGAATTTTTTACCGTGTATGGAATATTGTACAAATAAGAGGGTTAAAGGCATAAGAATGCGATATTTGGAGTGCCAATCAGATAATGAAGATAATATCTGAGCTGTTATATCAATCGTTTTTTGTAGTCTCAGTCAGGATTTGAACACGCAGCTTAACGGAAATATCATCGAACGTTATCGGGCACTTGACATACCCATTTTGGAATTTCTGGAGACATTCTTGAATGAGTTCGTATGGAGAAAATCACACAGCTTATGTTTATAATATAAATAACATTTAATAAAAAAAATCTTACTTCCTTTCTTTTGTAGGTTAATTATATAAATTATCTTGGAGTTTTCACATTATGCCCTGTATTATTATTAAGCGTGCTAAAAAAGCGAATATATGTCGGTAATGTATTTATATGTAAATTGATAGAATTAAAACTATAATTTCGTTTGGTTCATATTAAAAATAAAATGGTTTAAGAACGAAGGACTTCCAGTAAAACAGTTTTATATAATCCTGCGCTTAACACTAAAGGGATGAACATGCAAGTTGGTTCAAAAGTAACAACTATGCGCTTTTTAAATGTTAACATTTTGTAGCTTTTGATAGAATGCTTTCAAAATATTTCTGTTTTTAAAGTATAAGTGTATAACATGATTAGCTTATTTTTGTCATGATTATCCATCAAGAATCCCTTATAAATCTTTGTGTTAAAATTCTTAGATTTATTTCATGTTTGAATTAGTATTGCTTTGGCGTGAAATAATGGTATTAATCTTATATGCGTTTTAAATTAATAACACAATTCCAGAGAGACGAGGTTAAAATGGAAGAGAAAAAATCTGTGGTATGGTTCATGAATTAAAATTAGTAAAAATGCATTTAGGAAACGCCGAATACATAATTCTCGTAATTACTTTAAAAATAAATATATTCATTTGCTGGAATTTTTTTTAAAAAATAGCAACAATTGAAATCTGAATAAATTTAGAATGCATCTAATTATGAATTCTGAAGGATTACAATACATGAAAAAAAAAATTCTAAATTTATTCTTTTCTCATTTTCAATCTTTAACGTTGTACAAATTATCCACACATTTTTTTTTCTAAAAAATAAAATATCTATTTAATTCCTTAGAATTGAAACATATGTTATTTAATCAATATTCTCCGGCTGTTGCAGAAGGAAAGTAATTAGAACCCAATTTAAGAAGTTAATTATGTTACGTGGATTTGAAAAAAAGTACCACAACTAAATCTTCTAAAACCCACGAAATTGACTTTTTTTTTCATTTCGAGTGATACTGATACAAGAAAATTGGAATCTTATCAACGAGATTAACTAAAATACAGCATCTAATCCTCGAATTCGAGAAATTTACTAAACGGTAAAAATCTCAAGATAGTACACTTTTTCTGGAGTTTTTTTCCCCCCTTCTTCCTCCAGTTCTCAAAGAGAATGAACCCGTGCAATTACCGTTTTAATTTCACTCCGTTTCCATCCGAGTTCGGGGAAAAAAAATAAAGAAATCGGTCTTTAGTTTTGAAAGAATCTTATTAGCTTAAATAATTAACGGACACTTTAAAGAATTTTAGTTATATCTTTCTCTCCAAGAACGAAAAAAATTTCCCTTACTCTTCTTCTGAAAATCTAAGGCGTTACTTTCTTTTCATGGCCTACGGCTATGAGTTGGAGCTCTCATAGCATCAAATTAAAGGTTTTGTAATTCATTAAACTAAAACTTTCTTCTTCGTCTTTAAGTAATCGTATTAAGGCTTGCGCTCTCATCGCTTGAATGAATTCCTGAACTGTATCTAAGGGTAAAAAAAGTTCTAGTAGAGCATTTTAATTTTTTTTACGTTGCTTATAAAAAATTCTCTATGTAAAAATACTCCGTTGTTTAAATTGAAATTTAGGAATGGAGTGTGCATAGTTTCTTATCAGAACTATAGGTATCTAGTTAAAAATAAATTAATGCACATTGTTTTCAGTTAAATATATTTAGCGTGCTTAATATATACATTAATAAGATTATATAAATTATATATTTTCTACAAATTTAGTAACTTAATAGTAAAAACTTTGTTCTATGCGAGGTATAAATATCTCCCAAATGAAAGTGGCACTACGGTCAGTTTGATAAATGGTTCAATGCTATTAATATAAATTAGTACACAAAGGAAAGTATGAAAGACGTAACAGATAAGTTAGACAAAATCGCCTTGTAGTTTGAAACAAGTGTGCCAGTGGTTCACGATATAATGCTTACCTTGTGACGGCTCTATCCACGTCCTTTTGACTAACAAGTCCTCTTGGGAAATCTTTGGTCCTTTAAATTTATTTTATTTGCAACGAACCCTCTGAAGAAGAAAACGTGATTATGTAAATTAGGTCTACTATACATACTCTAAGTTTTCAAGCTAAAGAGAGAAAGATAATGAGGGAGATAGAACCGATTACTAACGGATCAGATATTAATCAAATTGATAGTGTAACGCAGATATATGATAATTGTAATTATTAAAGTGACGATTGTTCACTAGAGATTAGGTAGAGATTGGATGGCTAGGAAAGTAATATATTCAAACTTAGAGTAAGTGTTCTGATATTTAGTCTTTTCATACTTCGCGTTCTTCGTCATTTATCTACGTATTGCTTCAATTGGGCGCATATCTTAATTTAGATTGTTTGAACTTATGTTGTTTATTCTGTGACGAATAAATTGAGTAATTTTGGATCTATGGCTAGTCTTCCTTCCCTTCCTTCCACATCTTTAGGCTTGGATCAAGGATCCTCACAACCCTGGGTGAAGAAACTCCGGGGTTGGTTGCAGAACTAATTTTAACCAGCAGCTTGACCTCATTATCGTCAGGAAATCGACGTCTTCGAGCTTTCTTGATTGGACCGAAGATGGGGAATAAACACGACGAGAGATCCAGGCTGTAAGGAGGATGTTCGAGGACCTCTCTTTGGAACTGCCGTAACAATGTTTGGCACACCGCAGCCACATGAAAACGAGCATTATCATGCAAGATGATAACCTCACAAGACAGCTTGCTACGTCATCAGTTCTCTATATTCTTTCTCAGATCATAGAATGTGGCACATTATGTGACAGCCGAGCTGTTTGAAGGCATTTATGATGCTAACAGGGCTCATGCGATATCACACACACATCTGGCCGGGATCTGACAATATCACATTTATTCTCAGTACTTGTGCCCTCTGTAGGAGCATGCGCAGTCATCTTTCACTTGAGTTTGAGGAGTTCATACAGCAATACCACTTTCATTTGCACAACTGTTATATTGTAGTTTTAACCACTTTCGCGGAGTGTTTCATATTAAATAAATCACACCATACTTGGAAAAATAAAAATAAATGAAAACTACCTATGTATAAAATGATATCACCAATTCCTTACTTAGAGCCCCAACATATTTTATTTGCTCTATGTAAAATTTTTCAAAGAGTATTTTCCCCACAGCCAAGTTAGGCTACTAAAATATATTGTAATGAAAGGAGAACATTTTATTTAGTAGGATATACTTTTAAAATTGTGTTCGTTATTGGTAAAAGCCGGCATGAATTAAAACGTAAAGGAAACGGAAATGTGAAAAGCTGATGAGCTGACAGTTTTTATTGTAGCTAAAACAATACCTCTCTAACAGAAGCTACTAATAAACACAGAAAAAATAAAATCTAATAAAAAACAAGGACTAATAAATTAACTCTAAATATGTTTGTTTTAATCCATTTCTGTACGATCTCATAATTAAAAAAGTAGAAACATCCAAAACTGAGAGACAACCCTGAATGGTTAAAGTGTAGAAAAGGGGTGTCCTTGGAAAGTGTCCTTGGCAAAGTCCAGGAGTCGGTCGCCAAGTAAATTAATTTAGTGATAGTGGCTCCGATAATTTACAAAGTATAATTTTGCAATTAAAATAAAGGAATATTATTGAGAAGTACTTTTTTATTTCACCAAAATATATATATATTTTCATTTGGCGACAGATTGAGGTCGACAAAAAATTGACTTCCCCAAGGGGCCCCCTTTTCTAGACTTTAACCCCAAGAATTGAGTAAATGTTCGGTTTTAAATTGACATATTAAATATTTCTGAATATAATGCTCTTTTTCCCCAATCTTCCTGCTCTCGTTTATTAAGATTCATATGCTTTTTTCTAGTGTTTGCTGGTTCATTTCATTTTTTTCTTATTCGTATCTGCATATTCTTCTTTTCAATTAATCCCGTTTTATTTCGATCATCCATGCTCTTCAAGTTGCACTTGCGTACGATGCATGATAACTGCCATTTTTAATACTCCTTGAACATTGTTTACTAATTAAAGTTACAACATTAACTTCGTATAATATATTCTTTATCATATTAAATGTTACAGCAATAACATACAAATAAGGCAATCGAAATCGAAAATAACACAAAACTTGAACTGTGAAAATTTTGTTTTTCCCAAATTCTACTTTTAAAAACACTTTTGGAAGCAACTACCAGTTAGAGAGAAATATCAAATAATTGATTTAAATTAATATATTGTAATTATATACAATTATAACTTTCAAAAGATTTATAAGAAAACGTAAAATTAATACATGCTCAAAGATAATTTTACCCGATGACGAGTTCTTAAAAAAAGCTATAGAAGTTTAAATATGTATTCTACAGAAATTAATTTATTATTTTTAGCTTACCATTAATTATAATACTAGTTTTAATACTTTTAACTGACCATATATAGCGTTTTTGAACATTAATAATTAATTAATGCGAAGGAATATTTTTATTGTTTTGCGCGGAGTCGGATGCCGAAAATTTTATATAATATTTAAATTTGAAATTCAAATTATATTTTGAAACTTAAAAATTATTCATCGCCTGAAAATCAATAAATTTTTTTTTCGATTTAATGATTTATTTATAATATCATAACTTAAATTGGGCTGAAAAAAAAAATTAATACTTCAGCGTTTGGAAAGAAATACTTCAGCATTTGCCAAGTATAAAATACTTAATTGTTTAGATTCCTCTTCTATTCTATTCACATAAGTGAAATACCTTATTTATAATAATTGTTTAGAAATACAAGCAAATAAAGATTAATTTCATTAGATTTCTGGATCACTTTTTTGATTTAGTTATTTTTTTTACCCATTTTAATAAGCAATAAATTTTATTGCCACGCATTTGAATATTATTTCAAAAGCATGAATATGTAATAATAAAACTTTCAAGATTTTATGGTAAAGTACATATTTATAATTTAAATATGTGTGGTTCATTATATTAAAAGGGGAATTAAACTGAATAAACTAAATTAGTCCTGCCTTAATTGGTAGTGTTACTTTTTGTGCAAATCAGTTAATGCTATATCTCTGGAGAATTCATAAGAGATATTTTCTCTAACTCATATGTAAAGACTTGTTTTATCTAAAGACTTATAATTATAAGATTAATTGCGTATATTGTAATTTAAAAATCCTAGATAATTTGTAGAATTAAAGAATTACAGTAAATTAAATTATTGCTTTTGCATACAAATTGAACTAAATTTAATCTTGAAATATGTGCTAGGTTAGCTCTTTAAAGGTAGCAATTCTGTTTAATATCCTTTTTATTTAAACTATTTCTACTCTACGAAAACACACTATATTAATCTGATACTTCTTCTTAATTCCATTTAAAACCTAGTGAAACAAAAATAATAGATATTTTCAAACAAATACTCCTATACTGAAACCAATTTTAATGTTTTGCGGAAAATATCTGTAATATGGAATTAAAGCGCGTAATTATTATTTGCTTAAGTATTTCTCGTCTTTAAGTGCTGTTAGTACCATTGTGGTTTGTTTAGATATTTCGATTTCATCTTATGATACATGTATACCAGTATATTTCATAAATAAATGAATAATTTCTAATAAATGATCCGTTGAAAAAATCGATTTAAAATTTAATTTGTCACTAGTCTTTTGAAACCGACTCAGTTTTCAAAATAAAAATTTATCATTTATTTTGTTCATCATTTTCCTGGACTGCTAAAGATTTTACCGTACTAAATACTAAATGAAAGAAAAATGTATACAAATATTATAGATTTCATCATCATACGTTTAATTCTTGTATATCTTTGTACATAGGAAATAAATTGTACTATATAATTGGAATCCACATGTATATACTTAAAAAATATATCCTTAAAATAACTCAAAGGAGATAAATTTAGAAATATGTAATTAAAATATGAATGGAGGTATTACAATATTGAGAATGGAGAACAAATTTAGAATTTCTTGATTCAAATAACTCAATACTGGGTCCAATAACAGAGAAAAATTTTTTTTATTAAGTTTGATGTATAGTAAGATCAGTAGGTTGCAAAGTTAACATTGGAGTTATTTTGGTGTTAATTGCGTTATGAGGAATTTTAAAATGCAGAAAAAATATTCTGTAAATATTATAAAGATGCTAATAGTATTAATTTTCTTCCAAAATTCCAATAAAAAAATAAGCGTTTCTAATTTAATTTTTGTTTAATTTGATGGAGCAGTTTGAGAAAGATACATATATACAACGGAATTTACGCTTTACTCATTATTTTAATTAAATTCTAATTGCTCTTTCACTGACGAAAAATTCTCTGAGTTTTATGCATGTATAAAACTCATATAATATATATCATACTTTTATACATGTATAAAACTCTATTTATCATAAAAGATAAATTTATAAAGTTAGATTCAGTAGTGTACATTCTCTTCATTTAAATCTAAACTATTTTAAAAAATGTGTTAAATATTTTATAATAGCCAGCTTTTGTCTTAACAAATTTGTTCCGATAAATTAGAGCAGATGGGCCTCTAACTGTTTTCTTATGGCAAGTTTATTATATAATAAAAAGAAGTTTTAAAATACATAAAAATTTAAACGTCAAAGTATATGATATTTTTTCTTGAAATATATTTTCGTACCAAGTTTTAATACACGAAGCATAAAGTTATCGCCGTATGAACATTTAAAAAAAAATGAATTCCTGTTTGTGAAAATTATGTTTTTAAGGCTTAGACTTCTAAATTTACCCACTCAATATGTCTATGTCTCCCTGTAGCAAAACAAGCCTTGTCTTCATTTTATATAAGCCACAAAGAAAATATATTTTGAAACTAAACTTGTTATATCCCGCGAGGCAGAAATTGCTTTCAACATCCTTCTGAAGCGAAATAATTCTGTAAAAGATGTTTCTTGGCAATATTACTTTGCTCGCAGTGAAGTCTTTTCAAAATAGTCGCAAGAATTGTCAACACTTAGCTGAGGAAAGATCGAGAACTTGAGGCAAAATGGTAACCATATCTAGAATATTTCCAACAAACGATAATTCGTTTAAATATTAGTTTCCTTGGAGGGAAGGCAAAATATTATAAGAACTAAAATTGCAGGACTCTTAAAGCCTTGAATACTCTTTTAAATATTTACATAATAAGACGCAACTAGAAAAAAAAATAACTAATACAAGCGTATTGTTTTGCAAAATATATTTGTTTCGGGGGATTAAATTTTACTCAGTAATAAGAAAATATAGTTTTTAAAGTTTTCAAATGATTTATAAATATTATTTGAATATGACGGCCTACAATCTTGAACTTTTTTTTGATGAAAATAAAGATAATTTTTTTTATATTATTCCTTAAATAAAAACACATTGTTACGTCATCGGCGCACTCTTGCGCCATGTGTAAAAAAATTTGTAAAAGTAGTCATGGTCGAGCTATACCTGAACAAAAGCGGGTGCATGAATAAAATATGCTTAGCACATTGCTAAAGTTTGATTTTTTATCTAACCAGTTTACAGTCCACAAAAAATATTGACGAAACACACATTTTATGTAATATTTAACTTTTAAAGTGTTTAATGCATTATATATATATAAATAAATGGAATAATTTGTATAAGAACTAAGATATTTTGCGTGATGGAACCAATTAATTATTTGCAATCATTGAGGCATGAGTACGCTTAATACTTTGAAATCTACAATTTTAGTAGAGTAAGAAAAACACCCTCAAACATGAAACACACAGAGGGAAACAAGCCCGATTTACATGACGTTCAAAAAAATATGCTCTGTTGGCTTCAGAGATATCGTCTATTTATAGAAATGGGGTCAAACCGAAAGCTATGAAAATCATTTGATTTCCGGTAAAGGTTATTCTGAACGATTCGCATACGCAGGTGATGCAGGATTACTTCATACTGTTCTAAAAACGCGGAAGTTTGAGTTTTGGGAAGATAAGGTTATGGTTATATGTTGTTAGGTGAGTAAACTAAAAAAGATTTATCATGCAAAGTTTTGGAAGGTTCAAGAGCATTTTAAATCAAACTCCCTTACGATAAAATTTA
This sequence comes from Trichonephila inaurata madagascariensis, assembly GCA_019973955.1. Classification (NCBI taxonomy): domain Eukaryota; kingdom Metazoa; phylum Arthropoda; class Arachnida; order Araneae; family Nephilidae; genus Trichonephila; species Trichonephila inaurata. Next base: position 150,806 of record BMAV01021323.1, on the reverse strand, counting down.
CATGAACTATCACATGCGCACGAGCACGCGTGCACACATATGAATCGCTCAGAAGCCAATGCGGTTAAGTGTCCATTTTGTGATATTTTCTGATTCTTGTTTGATAAAATAAATAATAATCTTCTTAGTAATTAAAGGATTTACTCGTTGCTTCCTTTATTAACTAAGAAAAATATTATTTAATTTATCAAAATGTACAAGAATCG
>BMAV01021323.1:117467-133956 GCA_019973955.1 Trichonephila inaurata madagascariensis | reverse complement strand
TTTTTTTTTAAATGTAATAAGTTTTTGTTTCAAAAATATTAAACACCACACTCAGAGAAGAATTTCAGATATATGTTAATAATTAAGTTTACCATTTAATTAAATGTAGTATTATTTTTTAATGAATGTGATCAACAGCTTTTAAAATAGTTTATTTCCTAATAGATTTCGAAGGAAAAAAAAAGGGTAGATGTTAGATATTATGATATCTTTATGCAGTTTAATTGCAAAGGATTTCTTTCTTTCTTATTTTTTGTAGGAATATATAACTGAATTTATAGTGAATTATTTTGATTTTGGAAAATGAAAGATGTGTCTAATTTATTTTATAAATAATTAATTGGATGTAGTATTAAAATTCATAAAATTCCCTTCAATAATAGCAAAGTTGTGTTTTGATTAATTTTATTTCGAAACAAATTTTCACATAAAAAGTGAGTATTTAAACTAATTTTTGGGACGGCAAATGTGTAAGCAAAAACATAAGACTAAATCAGAATCCTTAAGTACGAAGAATTCTACATACAATTGATAAATACTACTGCTAAATAATGTTCCAATCTAAGAAAAATAATTTTACAAAATATTTTAAATAATGAGCTGTTTGCCGAATAATATTATAAAAAACGGAGCACTGCATGATGACAAAAATATAACTGTTATTTTAATGACATAGTAAAATTTTTCTTCGAATTAAAAAAAAAAACGAAAAAGAAATAGAAAATTTAAAAAAAATAAAAAAAAGTATGTGTGCTTATGACCATACGATAGAAGTGATAACTTCAAATTTTATAATGTTATTTCAGGTATTAGTTCGGTGAATAAAACACAAGGGAATATTAGTAGTCATGTTAAATTAATTATTCATATGTGTGTACTGATAAAGTAATATTGTTTGCGAGATATACAATCATATTTGTGAATTAACTATATTCTATGAAGGAAACAATAGGTTTATGGTAGCTGAAATAGATTATAAATACTTAAGATTTAAAATTATTTAAATATCTAAGAAGAACTCCGTCAAATGTTGTTCCGTACTTAGTCTTGCTTTCATTTGGATCATTTGACATATATAAAATGATTTTTGATTTTTAAAAAATCTACTAAATGCTTTTATTTGTCTTTTGAAAAATCTACATTAAAATCTCAACTTAAAATAATAGGCAATTTTCAGAAGAGTTGATCCGGCTTCACAATGTAAGCAACTAAATTTTTATAAATGAATTTTATAATTTTTTTTTTACACTTTGATTTGGGGAAACATAAATAGTAACCACATTAGAATTATTTGTCCCTTTTCTGCTCTCATTTCATTATACAAATTTCTTCGATATATTTCTCATTAAACTCAAATGATTCAGTAGTGATGTTATCATTGTTACGAGGGCTACAAATCCGAGCGTAACAATGCTTGGCTTTTTAAAACGCATCTTTCAAGTTCACTCTCCAACAAAACCCGCATAAAGAAGTTATCATTTCAAAAATGTAATACTGTTTATCCGGATCGAGTAAAGCATTTTTTTGTTATGAATGCTTCTCTCATTTTTTTTAATTAGTAAAAATATTTATTAGAATTGAACTAAATGTTTAAAATAATTGGTTTATGAAAGAATGCTGGGAAATATTTGAAAAGAAAAAAAAATTAAGTGAATTTGGCAAATGCTTTTTATAAATGTTCACAAAGAGTGCTATTATGAATAACCAATGAAATTAAAAATGTGTTGAAATCTATTAGTATGTTTAGCAAAATGGAAACTTGTGAACGAATAATAGAATACGGAAAAAGAAGTTGAAATACGATTTGTTTCGAATGCAATTCGACAAGCTTCCTTTGCACTATCAGTACAAAAGAATCATCAGTACAATGTACAACGGTGCCATAAAACGTTTCGATGTGTTCGAAACGGGTCATTCATCCCGATTTTCCAGACGCAAATTTCTAAGATTTATTGCGAAATATAATTTATGACTTCACTTTACTATCAAGTAATCATATTTCCGATACTAAGTATGGGTCTAAAAAAAGAAAAAAAAACATTCTCCATTTGTTTTAACTACATTATTCATAACTTCATTCCATCATTTACACGAAAATTACAATGCTTTTTTTTCTATTGTTCTCCATCCTTATATTGCCATCGACCATAGCCATCGATTTTACATTCACAAACCACAGGTTGATCCACGAGGGAAAAAACAACAGGGAATAAAACATTTTTTCCCTCCTTCCACTGTTTGTTTCTGTCATCTGCAATCCGTAACGGAAACTGGTAATTGCATATCGGACACGGTCCACCCTTCCTTCCTTCGTGTGTCATTGTTTATTTACAGGGCACTTGTGTGAGAAGAGACACATTCCGGTCCGAATGAATCGTCCTAGTCGAAGCCCCATCGCTGCAAATGACAGCACTCTATTGATTGCGTCTCTGCCAGAAGCCCCTTCGACGACAAGTTTCGGGAAATGAATGACATTAATCCTTTTATGGATTATCGAAATTTTTACTCAGAAAAACACGGACGGGGGATCGGCTCGGAATAAGGGAGATTTCTTTCCACGAAATTCTAACTAACCCCGCTTCTTTCCGAGAAAGAAAAGGGTACAGAGGTAATTATTTCCAGAAAAGAGGCTCACTTAGTTTGCTTCTTAAGATTGTGTTTACGAGTGTGCAGTAATTGCTTCGCTCAATCCTATTTACATCACGCTATTGTACTAAGTTTTTCACATATTTGGAGCAGGATTGTTGCATTTATGTGTAAAGAGACCCTATCTGTGCTCCGAATGCTGCAGTTCGAGGGAAAAAAACGCCTAATTCTGTGTATTTTTATCATGCACATATATATAATCCACTTTGTATCTTAAATAAAAAAAGTTCTTTTAACTGTAAAATTGAGTATAAAATTTATTTTTAGGTGACTGACTACGTTTGTAAGCCCGATTTGGAAAAAGATTATGAACAAATAATTTTTTGATACAGTAGATCGTCGTTTATACGAAAGTTAATTATCCGGAGCGTCAAATATCCGAACCAGTTTTTTCAGAGAGCTTGCAGTGAAAAAACGAAGGTGTACAAGGGTACAGTGAAAATTAAGTGATTATTTTCTACAATAAAGGTAAAATTGTGATATTTTGCTTTTTCTTCAAGTACGCTTCCCGTATTTGATGATTTTCAATATTCGTATAGTGTCCGATTTCATATACTGCATGGATCGCATTCGGTTTTCGGTTATTCGAACAATCGCGTATCTGAACGGTGTATCCCAATTGATTCAGATAAACGACGTTCTACTGTATGTAATGTCGGTTAGATTACTGTATACATATAAAATTGTTTTAAGAATATTAATACAATAAAAAAATTATTTTAGGACAATTTTTCGGTAAAAAAAACGAATAAGAAAGAATGACATATTTTCAAAACATTCTCCTGTTAAGAACAATGTTTCTACAATAACAATATTGTGCCTGTTTTAATCTAAGATTTCTATATAGAGCCTGAATTAGGGATCTGAAAACTTCACATTATATTCAGTTACAGTCATTGAAATAATTGCGGGTGTTTTTTTATTAAAACTTCTCTGCTTTGATATAATAAAATATGAATAAAAGTACTTCTAAATTATTTATTTTAAAATCCTAGTTCAGTCCCTGTGCAGAAATCTCAGCCATATGTAGCCTAAATATTTTTATTACAGAAGCATTTTTCGGAAAAGGAGAATCACTTGAAAGTATGTCATTCTTTCTGTATCATTTGCCAAAAAATTTGCTCTTAAATAATTTTTTTTGTAATAATATTCTTAAGACAATTTTATTACCATATTATATTTCAATGGACACTAAACATCAAAAAGTCATTCATTTATTACACTTTTTTTAAAATCCCGTTTACGCGAGCGCAGTGAGCCATCTCAACTTTTAATTCCTTTATTAAGAATTTAATAATATCTGATATGATATTAAACAAATATACCGACGTATTTCTACTACTATTTTTGTACTGAATGTATAACTAGTAATTCTAACTTTAAAATATTTGCAAGCCTTGTGCAAGAAAACAGTTTCACATTTAAAAATTAAAATTTTACGTCATTTTAATAAGCAATTTCTCTCAATACAGATGGAATTATAAAATAATTACTAATTATACATTTACCATTTATAACGATTTCTACAACAATAGCTATAATTATTTCATCTTTGATAATTTTTAAAACATAGTTCTTCTTCAATAGCACATTAAAATTTTATTTAACGGATTCAAGAGCACTGTAATTTTCATAATACTTTTCAAACTCATCACTAATTTGGAAGTTTGATATTATTATTAAACATTGGAAAATATGGTAAAAAATTATCATAGTTTATTATACTACCATTATTTCAAAGTTATGCACTTTCAGGGGGCTTTTAGAATTTATACAATGCTTAATGTATATTACAAACTGTGCATTTTGCTAGAATATAATTTCTTATTTCCTCTCTCTTCCTTAATGCAATAATTTCTTCGTCAAAATTTAAGAAGTAAGCAAAATTTGATTAACTAAATTTACTCACAAACCACAGACTTTTATGTAGAGATAATTTTACTTCTAAAGCCGACTCAATTAAAAGACTAAGCTAATATTTTCATGACTTTATCCTGAATGCTTTTCTGCCAAAGTATGAAAATTAAGCAGGATTAGAACTATAACCCCACTTGTGTAGTTGAAACACTAACAATTTCTTAAAATTAGTGCTTTAATTACATTAAAATAATTTCAATGAGGGTTAATTAGATTTGAACTTCACCGAAATCTCTCTTAAGCCACAGCAATCAAACAGTATACTGCGTTGAAATAAATTAAATGAGGTTAAAAGCTAAAAGTCGCAATTTTACTATTTTACCTTTTCTAAAATTTAGTATGCGTCTCAGTTAATAATTCCGCTCCTGTTATTTTAAGTTTCTAGGATAATCAAATCCTGTGAGTTGAATTAAAATATTCCCTTAACTCTCCGCAAAATTTGAGACGCATTTCTCTGACGGCCTCATTTCTCTTAAGGCGTCCCCAGGGAGCCTCCCTCGTTAAGTTGGTGCCTCCTAATTAAGGCCTTAGAAGCTTTGTCGAGCCTTGTCAAAGACGACCAGATTTACAACTACAGAAACATCATTATATTATCACGCGTACTAGCAATTAGCTTCCCTCTTGTTCTGCTCGGCAGAAATCAGTACTTGGAAGGTGAATGTAAAATTGACCGAATGTTTGAAAATGAGTGCCTATGAAGTAGCTGAGAAACATTTTCAGTGTGTTTCGATATAAATACATAAAGTTAAGAATTCAAAAAGAAAATTATTACTTCTATCAGTGATTTCATCAAATATTTAAAAAGATGTTGGATGTGTTTTGAATACAATTCAGACAATAAATATTATTTTCTGTTTTTACTCTAAGAGGCACGGAAAAAGATCTGAGAATAAATAATTGATTGCTTTTGTAAGAATTCTTTTTTTTTTCAGTTCCTACTATTAGTTTACACTTTCCCTATATATATACATATCTGCTCAAATTTTCAATCACTAATAAGATAATTTTATTTATCCATTCAAGTTTTTTAAACTTGTCTTGGACGACACTTGATGTTAATGCAGTTTTTCCAAATATTAATTAATTAAACTAAAAAAATGAATAAATAGTAACAAACATAAATAATAGTTCAACAGCATATAAAGAAAGGAAAATCGTTTGGTGTGTCCCTGTAGCATAATGAATAGCTCGTTGGACTTCTAATCCGAAGGTAGCGGGTTCGAATCTAACCAGGGATGGCCTAATTTCTGAGAATATGATTTTTTTTGTTTACTATGCTATTTTATTAGAACAATTAAATTTAACTAATGAATAAAAGTAACAAACAAAAAAATAGTCCAACACCATATATAGAAAAATGCAAGGATAATCGCTTTCTATTTTGTCAATATATTGTGATTCTGTCATATTTATATTAATTGTGTAACTATGAAATAAAAAGTACCTAAAATGGAATTTTTCTTTTTAACCTAAGTAGGAATTGACTTGTTTTTTTTAATTACTTGTAAAGAATGTTTTTTTTTTAATTCGACGGATACGTGCTAATATATAGCATTTCAATTTTCTTTTTTAAATTTAAGAATCCTTGGTAATTATTTAAAAATAAAAGAGAGAAAAAGAAATTTTTATTGCAAATGAATTGGAATATTACGGTGCAAAAATTATATAGCTTTTATACAATGAAAATAAGATGTACTCATTGTGAGCGTTTGGACAGTTGTATGAGAAAAAACATTTTATGAAGAACAGCCATTTTAAAGGAGTCTACACTGCTAAAAGGAAAAAATTCAACAAGTTTCAGATTTTTTTTATCTTTCAATTTTGTGGAAAAGTTTTAAAGAATTCATACATTTTTATTCGTTGTATATATTTTAAATATGAATGATAAAATAATTATTTCCATTTTGCTAAGATATAACTGAATTTTTTACAAAGAACAATAATCTATAAGAATTTTTTCAGTATATGATTTCGCGTAGCATATTACACACAATAACATATTACTGAATGTGTCTTAGGATGCATTTCTATTTTGTTTTTAAGAAATAATTATACAATGCTTTGAACACAGTTGAGCGAGGCTTTTTAAAATACTAAGCGAATATTTAAGAAAATATTAAAACAGAGAAAAATAAAGATTTTCTCCGACAGTTTTATTTATCAGAATTTATTTTTCCCATTAATGGGTATGGTTAATTTTTATCTAAAAAACCTTTGTATGTTTTATTAACAATATAAATACCAATTTTTGTAGTTATTTAAGCGGTTCACTTGTTTTTACGTCAGAACTCGGTTATATACGACTAAATATGACCAGTAAACTGCCCGAGCCTATGATGACCGCAAAAAATGAGTGGTTATGCTCATTAATTCGTTGTTGGTAGTGAGAAGCTGCAAGTTCGAATTCTGGTTCTGCTGAAGTCCTTTTAGGTAAAAAGGTCGAGGCATGCAGAATGTATTGATGTTCAAAGTCCTCCAGTTGGCATGGTTTGGAAGTTTGGGGAGAGTGTACCAGCTCTAATGTCATAATAATCGTCACTTGACTGGTTCAAAACTTCTAGATCCATCACCAATAGCTTTCTTGTTGTTTCACAGTGAGACGCATATTATATATCATTCCATCAATCCGTGGTCTATCTAGTAGATATAGAATCGATTAAAACAGCCACTTTCAAACATGCGTAATGGCATCTATGATGCAAATATATATATTATTTATTTATTAAAGAGTAAGATCTTTATGAGGAATTATATTTTATGGGGTGTTAAATTTCTCTAGAGTTCTGAAAATATAAGCAATTTTCAAAGAGGTATAATTATATTAAATTTAAATCAAATAATTCTGATCTCTTACATATTATTTATAAGGGAATGGGGCTTCGAAAAAGTATGAAATGTTTAAAATATAATCATAATTTTAAAAATAATAAGCATTTGAAAATAAAAAACTTTTTTATAAGGAATATTTATTAAGTTTTACGTTGCGCATGCTATTTTCTAAAATATTAGCTTTAATTACTAGCTATAAGTTAATTTATAAAGTTAAATAAATCCTTGTTACACTATAGTAATATTATATTAGTAGAATAATAAATTATATTTTTAAAAAAATAAAAAATATTACATTTTTAAATTTTTTTTAAAAATTTCAATATTTTTCAAATATATTTTGAAATACACACACAAAAGATATATTATTCTTAAATGATGTAGGGTTTTTAAAGAGTATGATACATTTTATAATTCTATAAAGTTTTATACACCAGAGTCTACTACTTTAGAAAACAGTGTGCGCAACCCAAAAATTACTTAATATTTATTACAGAATTTTCATATGCTAATAATTTAAAAAAATTATGATTATATCTCAAACATTTTGTACTTTTTTGAAGCCACAGTCCCTTGTAAATAATGTGTAGAAGATTCGAATTATTTAATTTAAATTTAAAAGAATTTTACCTGTTTGAAAATTGTTTAAATTTTCCCCCTCGAGAAAAAATTAACACCCCCTGGGACCCCTTAAATAATGTAATTCATTATAAAGAAATTTTGCCTGCAATTGTAGCGGTATCTAAATAAAACCAGTACTTAGACATCACGAGAAGACGATCGTTTTGGCGTGATCGATAAAGTACTGACGTTCGGAACGGAAGGTGCCCGGTTCGAATCTGACCGACATTGGTGACCCTGGACTAAAGTAAGAAAACGAAACTTTTTTTCAGAACTGTCGTGGTGCCATCTACCCGAAGAAAAATAATTTATAATAAATAAGAAGAGAGTAAAAAAATAATAATAAATAAGAGAAGAAAAATAAAAATAATAAAAATTAAAAAAAAAACATACTCTCTCCGAAACAAACGATAGATCACCTTACTCTCACATCTTAGCAAGAAAAATAAAATAAATATAAATAAGAATAAATAAAAAAAATAATGAGAGAGAGAGAGAACAAAATAAATAAATATAAACATGCTATCTCCGTAACGAACAACAACAAAAAAAAAATCGTTCGCCTATCCATCTCACTGGTGGGAGAGTAATGTAGCTAAATAAAACCAGTACACTTAAACATCGCGCGAAGACGATCGTTTTGGCGTGATCGATAAAGACCGGCATTCGCCACGGAAGGTGCCCGGTTCGAATCTAACCTACATTAAAAGAACGATATATTATATAAAGAGTGTAATAAAAATGCATATATATATTTATGTAAAATTACTTTTATAAACTAATTCACATTCTCTTATAGCACTTTAATATCATATTGTCTAATTGCATCAAAAGTGTGTATAATAAGATGTTTAATAAACGCTGTAATTAACTTAAACATATATCTTTGAAAGGAAATACAAAGATGAAAAAAAATCAAGTCTTCTTAGATCTTTTTAGGTATCCGACTACTTGCGACAACTTTTTTTTGAAAAAATAGAGGTATGGAGATTTTTTTGTGATTTTTAGATTTATTTAGTATATTTTAAGGAAAAAATCGTAAAATTGAAACAGAAAAAAATATTATTATTATTAAAAAGGGAAAAAACTGGTCAAAATGTACAAAACTCTGTACAAAAATGTTTTGAACAAATTCTCAATTTTTCAATTTTAATGGGTTACTTTGTTATTCATGTTTAAAATGAAGTTCAGGATAATAGATATTTTAATTTTTATAAAAACTAGAGCACTCTATCTTTGTGACTATATAAAATTGCATAAAAAAACGGTGATTATATTCACATAAAGGACTGTAAAATTTAAAATAAAACAGTGATTGATAAATCTGAAGTTCAAAACACTTCTACTGTTATACAAAACATTTACAAAATATTAAAGCAAATTATTTTCAAAACTTTTTGAGAAATTGCTTTCCCCCTTTCAATTTTACGGAAAAAACCCATTTCGATTAGAACGGATTATAAAGTTTGACATCTTGTGTAGAGTTATGGCATCTTCTTTTATCAAAACGTTTACTTGACCATGGTTCAAAATTACGTGGTCCGTCGCCAAAAGCCCTCAGTGCAACGTTAATATTCAATTAATCAATCAATCAATCAAAACGCTTGTAGTTTTTGTTCTAGTGAATGGAAAATAAAAAGCTTGGTATTTTTATTAAGTTAATAAGATGGCATATAAAATAAAAAAAAAAAAAATATTGGCAAGTTTTGAAAAAAATGATGATTTTGGGGTAGTCGGATACCTTATGTCAATATAATAATAAAGTATATTAAAATACGCAACAATAGATATAATAAAGTAAAAGTTATGATCGTCGATTTAATTCCAAATTAGAATGGAATGCAGTTTGCATAAATATGTTTTTATGTTATACGGATAAATTATTATTCATAGAACTAGTACATATAATTCCAAATCATATTTCTACAGTATATTACCTGAAAAGCAAATAAAGGGATAAAACTAAATACATACTTTCCATTTAAGCACTCGTGAAAGCAGCAAATTTACGATCTGTGATACATAATAATTTTATTACACCGCAAACTTAACGAAATTGAAAACTTCGTGCATATAGAAAAAACATAAAACAGGATCAACTTGAACTTGCATATATTTCCACCAGAAGCCGCCATCAAGGAAAAGAGATGGCTGATCATTTTTGGACCTCATAAAAACTCCACTTCCCAATCGAGGAGCGTAAAAGTATCATTTTCTGTGATCGAAGGAAAGTGCATACCTTTTTTCCATAGCATTTCTGTAACTAAAGGTGGATGTAAAAAGAAAAATAAAAGTCTTGTGTGAAGAAATTTCAAAAAGACACTCTTTCTGTTATAGTTTGGATATCGCGGAAGAAGAAAAAAGTTATAAATTTCTTCTTTTATTTCTTTTCCATCGTGATTTTAGCCCACTTTAGTCAATGGGAGATCAAAGTTTTGTGAAAACTATTACGGGGGATGGCACTAAGCTTTCTAAATATTTTATGAATATTGAGCTTTCCAGACGAACTTCAGTCTCTTTATAGTGTGAAAAAAAGTGATGGAACTATTATTATATTATTCTGGGTTTAAAAGATAAGAGCCAATTTCCATTCCATATTTAGAGGCGTTTCCATAAGCGCTAGTATAATGCCTAAGAAATTCTGAATAAAGCATATATCTTCTTTAAATGACACTCTATTTCGTTGCTGGTATAAAATTAAAAATATATATGGTGTTTTCCTTGGTTCATTTTTCTATCTTTTTGGTGCCAATTCGAGAAGAAAAATATTTTTTTGAGAATGTAGATTGATATTTTTTAAAATTAGTATGAGATAGAAGAAGAATAAATTAGGTACAGAATTTAGAATAATACACAGATCGCGATATTCACTCTTTTTTGGTAAATACAGTTTGATTCAAAATTAGTGGGACCAATTTTAAAAGCATATAACTATTTATGATGTAATTATATATAACTATTATTTTACCTCTGGTTTTATTTTAAAAATGAAATATTTAATTTAACAATCTAACCATTTTTATTAGTGTAAGTAAATTACAGTATTGAAATAGGATCCTCAAACCCAGAACGGAATTTTACAGCTTTTAAAGGATGGTTGTTCAAATTCTGTAAAAAATAAAGCATTTAAAAATCAAAAAAGCCCTTTTTTTGTATTACTATCTAAACTTCAAAAAGAAATAAAATTTGGCTGGCAAACGAAGTAGAAAAGAATTACTGCTGTAAAAAAACTTTTGTCTCCAAAACCTATGGCAAAGAAACTACAGATAAAGCAATCAATAATTTATCGTCAGATAAAGAAAATTGGCTGAAAAAAGTATATTTTCCAGACTGTCATCAAATGTCTGATAGGACCATAGAAAAACGAAGAAAACATTCTTGGCCTCTGTATTTAATGTTATGCAAAGGTAGATACAAAACAAGGATAAAACAAACAAGAAGGAAAAATAATAAATCATGTAAATGGACCGTAATAAACTTTTAAGAAATTATACAATAAAAAAAGAATTTACTGCAGATAAATAATATTATATAGGTGCAAAAATAAATTTCTTGTTTTCTAAAATTTTAGAAGTGCAGTAAAAATTTTTGAAAAAGAGCTTAAAAAACGAATTCTTTCTGAATTCTTTGTAATTATAATTTGAATATCTGAATACAGTTGACGAGAAAACGGTCACCCATAATTATTTCACATTTGTAGTTAGAACTAGACACGGCTGACTAGACTTTAATTGGTTAAATGGGATTTAGTTCATTTAATTTAATATTATTTAACTTAATATAGTCAATTTATTTACAGAAGGAAATTTCTATCTATGGATCCCATTTCCTATGCGTAACTAATTTCTCATATAAAATAAATATAAGTTAAAAAATTTCTAAAATTTTGCTTAAAAGCTTTTTATTTATAGGAGTTTAAAAATGGGTCCCCTACTGTTAAAAGAGAGTCTTAATCTTTTCTATGTTTTAAATTTTTATGTTAAAATTCTTCATTGCTTCTTTCCCTATTATTTATCATTGTATTTGAATATTGCAGATGGTTTTACAAATCATTTCATTAAGATATTGTGTTAAATAATATAATAAATAAATGTTTTTATTAATAAATAGTGCTTAATTCTTAGGAAAATGCATCAACTTTGTTAAGCAGTTATTGAACTGTGTATAGTGATTAGTTATAAGGTATCTCTCTAACATTGAAATATTATTTCATCCAAACTTAATTACAATCTGTATAACAAGCTTAAACAGCTTGTTTCATAGTAACTGGAATATTAACAATTATTCCCTCTAATTCGTATTCTAAGCTACATGAAAAGTAATTAAGGTTATTAATTGCCAATATTTTTAATCTAGCTACAAAGCCTAAAACAAAATTAAGGTAAAAACTTACCTTTTCTTTGCAGTTAGTCTTGAAGTCGATCGGGTCCGAGCAATTTTTATTCCTTGAATCCAACTAAATTAAACAAACTCGCAATCATTGATGATTCTGTATATTCGTAATGAACAAGATTTAATGGCCCTTTAAATTACAATTTAAAAGAATAAAAGAGAGAAGGTTAGATAATTAATACAAAAATACAGCAGGAAATATCGGGACGTTTGTTTTACATTTTACTGTTTAAAAAAAAAGTAAACATATACAGTCACAGTCACAGCTAAAAGTTCAGCTCGCGGTTTTAGGAAGAAGTGGAAGTGGAAGTTCGAATAAAGGTATCTGACTAAGTTCCGAAATGTAATCTATCAAAAGTATGTAAGTGAATATTTTTTTTTTGATATTTAGTGTTACTTGAATTAAAATATACACAATGAAATTATTTCAAGAGTATTATAACAATAAAAAAAACTTTTTAAATGCAATTTTTTGGCGAAAAATGAAAAAGTTATGTTTTCAAAATATTAATTTTTTCTATGAAAATGATTCTATAATTATACAGGGTGGTTCTGAATTCATAGTACAAATTTAAAGGGTAGAAACAGGACATTGTAACGATCCTTGATTGTATAGAAATATATAGGCGCAAAGGACGTGGTGAGGAACAAACAGGGGAAATAAAATAAAAGAGGAAATGGAGTAATATGCTGATTACATTGCTGGTTGAGGGCAGTAGATTTCTAGCCACCGTCTAACATGATGTACCTTGGTAGGGAAAAACGCCATTCGCAATTGTGCTGATGTCTAAGATGGGAGACCTTACGTATGCCGAAAATGCAGACATGCATTACATGAACGACCGTTTAAATGGTAACATCATAGCTGCGCTACAAATGTATAATGTAAGTTTTCTGATCAAGAAATGCCGGGGATCACAGTACTTTCTAGTGGTTACATCATCAACTTCGTAAAACACATTCGTCCCACGTCACCATACATGATGCTGGTCGGCGAAGAGCTGCGAGCAGTCCAGGCCTAGAAATAAGAATCTTGACCAGAGTCAAGTACAAGAGCAGTTGCTCCTTACTTAAGTGTGAGTCGTCAGACCGTTTGTAGAGTGTTAAACGAAAATCGATTACACCTCTTCCATTTTCAGCGAGTACAAGCTTTGAATCCACAGACTATCTTCTCCGATGACCAGAGGGTGGTACAGAAATGTGCGCATCACCTGGACTTAATTGCTCATGTGATGAATAGTTGTTGTAAATACTACACCTGTCAACGACGCTCTCAATAATTATTTTGTCTTTCCTTTCATCTCTTATTTTTTTGTGTTTGTGCCTCATAGCGTCACTTGCACCCATACATTCCTTTACGATAAATGACTGTTACAATGTCCTGTACCTATCCTTAAAGTTTTTACCATGAATTCGGGACCACACCCTTTATAACTTTGCCTATATATATAACTAAGGCCTCTCTACAGAGCTTGAATAATTAGCATTATTTTCAGAGTTACTATCAATTAAAATAGTAACCAGTGTTTTTTTGTTAAAATTTCTCCACACTAATATATTAAAATATGAATAAATCCGCTTATAATTATATATTTCAAAAATTCTATTTTAGGCTCTGTACAGATGTCTTAGCGATATAAAAGCAAAATATTATTATTATCATCGAAGCATTTTCTGTAAAAGGACAGTATTTCGAAAAAATGTCATTTTTTCTTTCCTTTTTTTACTAATAAATTGCAGTTAAATATTTTTTTAAATATAGTAATAAGTTTCAAATATTTTCATATGTATTTTCTAATTCAAATACTATAAATATAAATAAAAAAATATTCATCTACACTCTTTTGTAAAATCACGGTTCCGAACGTAGTCACCTTAAAATTGTATCAAACTTCTTCCATGCTCTAAATCTTCATGCTAACACTTTTCATAGATGCTTGCTTTAATATCAATACTTTTTTCTTCAATTACATTTTACATATCGTTTTATAAGGATTGTGCGTATAATAAATTCCCACTATTCTTATAATAAGTACTACTAATTTTTTCAACAAATGCTTCAACTTTCTAAAGCATTTTAGAACTGTATATAATATTGATTTACAAAGTATCTGCCATTTAATTAATACTTTATGTAATCTTAGTAATAGTTTGCACTTAAACTGCTCGTTTCATAATATATAGCCGCAGTAAGAGATTATTCAGGTTCTAAGCTATTTGAAATATAATTCAGTTTTCTATAAATCATTATTTCAACTCCATAACTGTTATAATATTGTTATGTAGATCGGGGTAGGAGGCTTTTACGCAAATCAGTCACAAAGAAAAATAACAGTTCCTTAAAAGCGATGCGAATTTATTATCAAAATTCCAATTCTTGAAATACAGGATTCAGCAGCAATATTCACAGAATTAATCTCAGAATATCTTCACACCTTCTAAAGCACTCAAACACAATTATCAGTGTTTAAAAATACACGTATGTAAAAGATTATTCACAAGCACAGTCGAGCTAATCGATCGACAAAACAATGCTCACTATTCGCTGGTTTATTCAAGACTGGCTGGTTGCGGCTTTCCGCGGCTGTATTTATAAACCCGGTGGAAACTTCCAGAAAAATCCGCACGCGTCATAGAGCGTGAAATTAGTTGAACAATACACTTAATTCTAGAAGAACCCCGAGGGTCCTGAACTCGCCAACAAGGTCGCCAAAGTCACCAAATTGTCCACCAACTCGATCGCCAAAAATGGTGCCAAGATTTCAACAAGTTCTCATTGAATTACCACTATAGCGTAAGGGACGGCATTGCTTGTGAATTTTACAATTTTAATATGAAATAAATATAACATAGAGTAATATAAATGCATTACATATCCAAATACAAATTATTTACACTATTTACACAAAATTCGTAACAATATCATCATGTTGCCTATTTGTAAATGTGAATTAAACCTTTTTTGAGTTGCACTAACAGTTTCCCATTATTTTCCCTTGCATACCTATACTGAAAAAAGTTCTTGACTGATCCTGAGGTAGAATTGATTTGAGTTCAGAAATCGAAAATCACCTTGTCAATCCAATTCCAGCTGCAGGGCTCTGAAGAATAAATAAATGCTTTGATGTCTCCCTTTTCCCTGACTTATACCTCAACTGTCACGTGGAGATAACGCAGGGATTTTTTTTTTTTTCATATTTCATGAATATTCTAGCCTTTTTCTGATACAAATATGATTTCACCACGTTTGAAGAAATTGAAATGTTTTGAGATAGATACAAACTGAATAAAAAATGTAGAAAATATGTGCTGGTGAGAGGAAAAAAGAACGGAACTTTAGATGCAAGAATATTTGCTTTGAAATTCTTTTTTTTTTCTTTTCTAACTAGAGCTTAACGTTTAGAATTTTTGCTTTTCGTTCTTCATTTTGTCTGCTTCGAAAGTACATTTGCTTATTTCAAGTCAGAGGCGAAATGAATAAAATTGAAATTTGTTGTCGTGTGAGAGCTATCACATTTTATTATGTTTGAAACCAAGTTTAAGATATATTTCGCTTTTTGCATTACTTTTTTTTGGAATAATATGTTATGTTTTCAATAGAAAAAAAACATATAAATAGTTGTTATATATATACTTTTAAAAATAAACTCGATAATTTAGTAAAGGGACAAAATAAAATCTTTAGTCTGGTTTTGCGATGTGAATTTGCTTTTTTCCCCTTCTTTTATAATTTGGATGCGTTTGCCAAGCGCGGTTATGATCACAAACTCATGGATGTCATTTTTTACTCGGAATGCTGCTTAGCACTACTGAAGATTCAAAGCATAGAATTCTGATGTAATTTAAATCCGACGAGGTTCAAAGTCCAAACGTGGTGTGGAAGTTTGGAAAAAAGATACTCAGGTACTTTTTTTTATTAAGAATATTTAGAAGTTGCCGTGCAATAAAAAGTATCACACGGGAGCTTACAGAAGTCAGCATGAAGCGAACATAACAAAGAAAAGAAGGAGCGCTATTTAAGGCTTGGAGATTTCGACGATTTCAAGTTCGGCAATTGTGTTTTTCTTGTGGTTTTTTCAAAAAA
>BMAV01021323.1:81017-117367 GCA_019973955.1 Trichonephila inaurata madagascariensis | reverse complement strand
ACGCATCATTCAGTGTCTGCACGTACCATTCGACGCCGTTTACAGCAAAGTGGTCTGTCTGTCATTGCTTGACGCAAGACAATAGACGTCTCCGCCACCAATGGTGCGATGAAAGGTTGATGCGGGTGGCAGAATGGAATGGAGTTGTCTTTACTGACGAGTCACGCATCTGTCTGCAACACCACGGTGATCGGATTCGAGTCTGGAGACACCGTGGAGAGAGGATTTTGAACAGCTGCGTTATGCACCACCACACTGGTCCTGCAACGGAGTTTATGGTATGGGGCGGTAGTGGATATCACTCTCGGACTCCTCTAGTACGCATTACTGGTACTTTAAACAGCCAGCGCTACATCTCCGAGGTGTTGGAGCCAGTTGGTTTTCCTTACATTCAGGGCTTGGTCACAGCCATAGTTCAACAGGATAATGGGCGACCACGTGTGTAACGCTGTGTATAAAAGTTCTTCGTCAATCACCAGATTGAATTGCTTTCATGGCCGGCTCGCTCTCCGGATCTTTCACCGATAGAAATCATGTGGTCCATGGTTGCTCAAGGATTGACCCAGATTATACCCACAGCTGCCACACCAGATCAACTTTGGCAACGAGTGGAAGCTGCTTGATCTGCTGTACCCCAAGGACACATCCAAAGTCTCTTTGAATCAATCCCGAGATGTGTGGCAGCGGTGATCTCCAACAATGGCGGCTACTCTGGCTACTGTATCTGGCAGGAACCACACTTCACAGAAGTCTATAACTTTAATCATCTGATACTTGGTCAACATGTTATCTGCAAAATAAATTTTGTTGTGCTATCTCTTGTTTTTCTTGGTGTTGCATTTACGGTGGCCAGCAGTGTACATCAAAATAACTGCAGTTTGTGATTTAGTACTTGTGTTATCGAAGAATTTATTAAACGTTTTTTTCTAAATTATTATTTTATTTTGTCTTCGGCCTCAACTAAAAACTATGTATTTATATGCTAAATAATATGCTGACTTACACCGACTTACACTCAGTTCCACCTACGCGTAAATTCGGAATATTACTGAAATATGTTTATATATTAAAAAATATAACAAACTATGACTTTATAACTCAAAAACTAACTGGCGCACAATATGTACCATCTGTGTCACTAAATAATTGTTTTGCCTATCTATGTTGCAAAGTGTTAATTTACTCAAAATTTTTGGATAAAATCTGTGCATATTAAATCAGAATTATGTCTATAAACAACGTAATTATTTTATCTTAAAGTTACATCAAGTTTAATCCCTAACTTCCAAGGAATAATATATGATGACGTGAATCAATATGCCTCATAAAACGCCATTCTAAATAATTGCTTCAATTTGTTTAATGCTGCTCTGTTACAAATTCTGTTTCGTGACTATACATAATAAATGCGAACCTTTTTGTAATTTACCCGAGCTAAGTGAAAATGATGCCATAAAAAAATATTGAAAGGTCATGCATACTAAGTAGAATTCACACTATAGAGTCAATTTATCTTTTTTTAACCCGGAAAAATTTCATTTCATAAAAATTTCGAGGCACGTGACAAATGTTGTTTGTGGTTAT
Organism: Trichonephila inaurata madagascariensis; assembly: GCA_019973955.1. Classification (NCBI taxonomy): domain Eukaryota; kingdom Metazoa; phylum Arthropoda; class Arachnida; order Araneae; family Nephilidae; genus Trichonephila; species Trichonephila inaurata. The sequence goes on along the minus strand of BMAV01021323.1, from coordinate 115,783 downwards.
ATCATCGTTACAGGCTTTTAACGTAATATGGTATAAGTCTAGTACTTTGTGGGTTTAACTTTTATTCAATGAAATACTGTGTTTTAATTATTTGTATTTCGTAAGAAAAATTGAATAAAACACTCTTATAATAAAACGCATACTTAACAAATAATTCACATGGTGACATTATAACTATTCACTCTCTCTAAGTTTTTAGTTAACTAACAGGAAGTGGTTTCCAAGTGTGGCGGTAATATTTTGAATTGGTTTAGTGTTTCATAATAAATATTCGTAAATAGCAAATGTATTCATTCTGAAATGCATATTACAATCGTAAATTATCAAAAAATACTGTATAGAAAAATATTATTTAATTATGCAAAAGGAGGTTTATTTAATATTTTCATGTATATATATTTGATAAATGAAAAAAAAAAATGCTTCTTTTGTATTGATTGAACATCAGCATTTTTCCGTTTTAAATAGCAAAACATAACTTTAATTAGAAGTGAAAGACGTTCAAATTACCTATATTTTAACTAATAATTAGCTTCTTTATTTATACTGTCCCTTTGTATTTCTCAGCCCTTAAAAACTGGAATGCCAATAGAAAAAGAGGTAGGCAATCTATTTAGGCCTAAAGGAGTACTGAGGAAAATTTTTGTGAGCGTTGTGTGTGTGTGTATGTACTATTTTGATTCTTTGGGTGATAAAACACCCAAATTTATTCGATAATAACGCATGTGCTTTAATTCTAATATATTAAAAATAATATGAAATAAATAGTTTGGAGTATAGCCAACAAAACAACATACACATTTTTTGACAACCTATTTTTAAATATAAAAAAAAATTATGCGCAACGTTTGTTACAAATTCAAAGACTTACCCAAGGCCCGAGTTAAGCAGGAAAAAAATTTTAATCCAAATATTTTTTGCTGCGATCTATGATTATAAATGATAGTTCAAAGTAAATTTTGAATGAATTTTTTATTCATTTATAGGGGTATTGAAGCCCAATAGCTGAGTGGTAGTGTATTACTCTTCCACACCACAGATCCAAGGTTTAAGCCCCGAGCTGGGCAAAGTCGACTCATTCTTTCATCCCTTCGATAAATGAGCACCAAACTTGCTCGGGAACATAAAACTGGAGGTTTCGCGTCAGACTGACGACCTGACCGGAACATTAGCTTGTGCACCTCAGGGCCCAAGATCACGAATATTGAGTCTATCACAGTAGGACTTGGCCCTCATGGGGTGTTGTGCCACTGAGTTAAGTTTTTGACTGTTTTTGCATGTAGAGAATTTACGTGTTCCATGCAGTGGAGTGAGTGAGTAAGTGAATATTAACGTTGCATTGTTCAGCCACACGAGGGCTTTTGGCGACGAACCATGTAATTTTGAACCATGGTCAAGTGACGAGGATGACACTTCAGCTGACACCCCCTCTCCTAACTACCACACCACACCCTCGGGAGGACGTTTCAAACCTCGACAGATTTAACGTGCATCACTGCCCTACACGGCGGGTTTTTAGTAGTAATGGGCTCAAGCTCATGACATGCCTGCCACGATCCGATAATGTAACCCCTGGGCTACCGCAGCCTTCCATGCAGTGGAACACTGAAACACAAAAAAATTAAGTAGACCAGTATCCGCAATAATCTAGTGCTTATATCACATGTTCGTGGTTGGCGTGTGGTGTGTTTGAGCACTAATACCACAGAAATTCTGTCGTGCAGTCGATAAAGGGTAAATCTGTCGAGAATCAAAGTTCTCCCATTGGCAGAGTGTGGGAGTTCGGAGAGGGGTTGTCAACTCAGGTGTCATCCTAGACAATACGGATCAAAATTTTGAAGTCTTCTGCCAATACGTGTTGCTGTATTGTGTGATTTTGATAAATACTCGCTTACTATATAAGTATAACATACTTGTAATTATAAAGTAACCCTTTGCTGGGAATGAAACATTTTCACTCTTTTAATATGTTTCTATTTTCTTAAACGATGTTATCTTTTTCTTTAATGGAAATAACAATGACTTAGAAGACTTTCAAGTTTCTCTCTCTCTCTCACAGTTGTATAACTTTAAATAATTGTAGTCATACATTTTTCAATTCCTACTATTAGCTCACACTTTCTATTTATTTATTTATCTTGTTGGAGTTTTTTCAAAATCGTTAATAAAATACATTTTGAAGCACTCAATCGAGTTGATATTTTATATACATGATTATTTTGGACGACAATACAGTAATTTAATTATAATTAATAAAAATTAATTGATTAAAACTAATTACTTAAAGAATTACAAATACAGCCACTTTAGCATTATTTTTGGCGACTTAGCGACCATTTTGGCGTCTTTTAATAAACATGAAAAGGTTTTTTTCTCACATTTTAAAGCGCTCGTGTGAGCTGTAATTTTCTATACACTTTTGTTTTAAGTAAAAATGAGAAGTTTAATTATATTTAATTACAATAAATTGACTGAAACTAATTATTTAAAAAATTACAGATACAGCCACGTTGGTTTCATTTTTAGCGACTTGTGTGTTAAAACTTGAAAAGGTTTTTTTCTCACGTTTTAAAGCATTCAGTTGAACTGAAATTTTATATAAACGATTGTTTTGGATGACAATATGATACTTTAATGATAATTAATAAAAATTAATTACCACTTAATGTTGTGATTCTGTGTTCTATATATATACATATTTACATTAATTGTAACTATTTAATAAAAAGTAGCTCGAATAAAATTTTTCTTTGTTGATCTAAATAGGAATTGACTTAATTTTTTTTTATATTACTTGTTTTAATATTAATCCGTAAATTATTTATATAACGATATTTTGGAGCAATATGTACATCGTCTGCACTTAAGAATTTGCACATATGAAATTCCAAATATTTAGATTTTTGTTTAAGAACATTTTTATTAAAATAACTTAATGTATTACCGGGAAAAATTAACTAAAGTGTATATAAAATATAAATTTAAAAGAAAACATCAATTTTTGTTTAGATTCATTCTGCGTTCTATATTCCCCTTATGGGAAATATTTAAATCACAATATGTTGGCAGTCTATATAAATGAACTGTTTCGAATCGTAATCTTTTTTTTCCCCTTGGAATATGTAAGCAAATATTTTCAAAAATATGTCATTAGAATTTTTACTCATTACGGTAAATACGTAGAAAATGACCAAATTCGGTCAAAACAGATATCTTTGTTTTTTATTTTATTGAATAGAGAGCTATCTTTTGGCTTACGAAACATACTTTGCTTTCTTTCTGCGCTACTTAGAGGCCAAGTTACAATCAATTTTATAAAGTTAGAAAAAGAAGACACACATGGGTATTTGATCTACTAGAAGTGGGCATTTAAAATGTTCAAAATCTATCATGGCGAGTCTGGTAACTTAAAATATTACGAATATATTTCTATAAAATTTTTTGAACCTGCTATTTATGTTATTTTCTAGAAAATGAACTAAAATAATTCTTATTGTCCGAATACTTTTTAAGTTATGGCTTGTTATTCAAATAATGGTCTCATAAAGAATGTAACGTTTCTTATAATGTTTACTCAATCATCTCTAAAATTTTAAAATTTTTATAAAACATTAAAATTTTAGTACATTTTCTAGGTAAATGCATCTAATTTGTTTCACAGTAATATTTTTACTAATATAAGTTCATTACTTTTTTCTCATGAAGTTTTATAAAAATATTGATAAAATTTCACATATAACTGTGATTTTTATGAAATATAGACAATTTATTTTAAATATTGTTAGTTAAATATTGGTATTTATTAGTATTGAGTCCTAAAAAAGCATTTATAATGTTTAAATATGCTAATTTGTCTAAAAGTACTCAGAACGTGTTCAGATACCTTAAGCTTTTCTAATAGACATTTGTAGCAACAACACAAGAATGAAAAATATAATTTATCATCATTTATCCCATTTTGTTTAAAACCACACTACAGATAGAACCACTGTTTTAATATTTAAATATAATTCTGCAAACTTTCTCGCCGTTGTGTAGCTCTCTCCGTGTTAAACCTTTTTCTTACCCAATCTTGCTGAGCAAATACACTCGAGGAAGTCGCTCCGTGATCTCTGGCACAACGTGTTACAGATCATTGGACGTCTTCAGTGTCTCTCAAGAGTAAAAGGTTTGTTTTTCCTCTCTCGTATATAATGGAAGAGAGAAATAATAGACTAGACGAAGAGAGAGAGCAGCCTATGGGTCTAGGTCCATGGCGCCATGTTGACATAGGTCGCCTTAACTTCTTTTTATTTTAGATTCCGATCGATTCGTTGGCAAGGGTAAAAGAGGTGGCCGAGATGTTTATCGGTTAGCAGATTCGTTTCGAGAACGCTTCCCCGGGATTTCCAGATTCCTTTTTTTTTCACCATTATTATTTTCTTTGCGTTTCTTTCTCGCTTCAGCTTCCATTTTTTTTATTCCTTTTCTCCAAAACTTTTTTTTTCTTAGGGAATTCTTGGCGTCAAATAGAACTTCCTTGCCGTGCTATCTTATAAAGCTTGGATGTTCCGAAGGGAAAAAAATATAAAAACTGAATAAAAAGTCCCACTTTTTTTTACCCCTTTTCTCCAGTCTCTTTCTTGCTTTGGCGTGTAGTAGAACGCGAGCGATTGCCTAGAGCACGATCCAAGAATGGCGGTTTCATAGATGTGGGACTACTTGGAAGTTATTGCGGAATAAAAACATCCGCGTTCGAAAGTGGGGAATTTTTTATTCTCCTTTTTTTATCCTTTTACCCTTTCATTCTATCACTTTTCTCTCTTCTTCCTGGAGAATAAAGATGTGAAACTACGAAGAAAAATTTTCGGCTTACATATCACACTAGACTTACAAGAATATCAATTTCGACGGGAAAAAACTCGTTTGTTTTTTTGTGGTGTTTTTTCCGGCGTTTAGTGCATTAATCTTTCATGGTTAGAAATATTCCTTTCGCATATTTTTTCTCCTGCATAAACTAGATTTTGAAATGCCGTGTTCAATTTTGAGTAGAAAATATACAAAAAAAAATTGTCTTAGAAAGTAAGTTGCGCTACTGTTATATACTATGCATAATATAGTCTCTTAACATTTTTTAAAAACAGCACATAATATAGAAAACATACAAAAATTGTCTTATAAAACAACTTTTATATATTTTGCAAGGTATATTCTCTTAATATTTTTAAAAGAATACTTCGATAGAATTAGAATGTAGGCTTTTGTATAATATTGAAAATGGTAATAGATATTCATAAATTTTAAGCAACTAAATGTCACATTTAAACGTAACTATTCAATTAAAACGGTGGAAGATCCCTGATCACCTATATGACATTCTTCGTCAAAATCGGTGGGGACCGAGCTAAATCGTACTATTACCTGTATGGTGCTCAAAGCTACGGATAATGACAGGCGTAAATCTAGACATTTGCAGCGATGAATTTCATGGGCCTCGTTTTGACACTATCCCACAGGTGGGATAAGCAAAAACAACATTAGTTATTTCTATTTTTTCTTTTATAATTTAAATATATGTATTTTAATGGATTTTATAGTTGGAAATTTTGAACAACATATTTACTAAAACATCAAATAGACAGTGGCCTTAGAAAAATGGACTTTCTCTATTAAAAGATATAATACTGGACATGAAGTTCCCAAGAAAGTGAATAAATTTATTAATACAGCTTAAAATATACTAAATATTTTTAAAGGCAGAATTTCAATTCAATGATATAAGTAAATTTTGTGCTTGTAATTCTTTATAAATTACACATTTACTCTAATGAATAAAAATTCTTCCAACACATAATTAAAGGAAAATATAAGATTCAAATAAACATACGCGTAATTAATATATTGAATTAACCTTATTTCTTTTAACATAATTGATGCTCACATTCATAATAAATCACGCATAGTCTTTCAAATTTTATTTTTAAATGCTTAAAATGTTCTAAAAGAAATTAACTTAACTGGGAATCATTTAATGGCATTATTTGGAAAAATTTTGGTATAAGTTATTCATTTTTTGATGAAGTCAATACATAACGCCAGATCGATTTCACGTCTTAAAAATTTTGAGGAAATTCAAGTTTATATATCCATATTTATAACAATATCTTAGCCCATTTGAATAAATTGTTATCTAAATTTAGTCAATAGGTTTTTAAAACGCGTTTTTTGCAAAAGCTCTATAAAAACTATATGATATAATACTAAACATATAAGGATTTCAGTTGCTAAAGTATAATTTATGTAGCACAAAGAAAGACACTATTACCTTTGTAATATGGTGTGCAATATTCACTTATTCATCTAACAGCTAATTTCTGAGATTTCAAATAATGGATTAAATACACAATTAAACTCATAAACACATGATATATAAATTTAACTATTTTAAATACATCATTTAAATTTTTAAAAATTCTGAGTATTTCTAATCTAAATCGAGCTTTATTATAAGTACAATAACATTATAATAAGACTTTTTTTGATTCATGTTATTTAAATGAAAACTTGCTTTCAAAAGTAAAATTTACAAACTTTTCTGCAAAAAATTACGTTTACATATATTGCTTTAATTTATATTTACACACAATATCATTTAAATTATGAAATGGGTCCATCTTAACACGTACTATAGATTTCTATTAGATTACGTGTGCATCATTAGTATAGAAGTGCCATAATATAATTAAAAATGTTATAATGTGATCTCGAGTCTTAAAGTGATTATTTTATAATTTTAATCTACTTTATTTATAGCTACCATAATTATTTAAATGTTATGTTAATGTTTATTGTATTTTTAATGACAATAAAAGGCTACTCTTAACAAGATTATGAAATGAAGATTTACATACTTAGTGCCCTCTCTAATTTTAAGATTTCAATTATCAGTGGATGTAAAAAATTTAGACGTTTATACTAAAAATAATTATACATTACATAATTTGTTTTTCTCGCAATATTCCTTTGAATTTTTTTCCTCCTTAGCTAAATTTAATTAGGAATAAACTGGAGTTCCTTTAAAATAAAATTCGATTATATTATTTCCTTTACGACAACAGGAACAATATTCATCTTTTTCCGTGTCCCATGAACTGGAAATTTCAAATCGGTTTAAAGTTAAACAATTTAGATGTTGTGGTAAAATACTGAATTGTAATACTACTACTACTACTACTAATAATAATAATAACACATCTGTAATTATGTAAAAAATAGTTAGTATTGATCCTGTAGATATGATTTTATTTTTATTAAAGTCGCTCTATAAAAAACCGAGAAGGCTCGTGACGATGGAGGTCATAATTTTAAACCCTTTACGAAAACGTCATCTGCACTTCACCACACTTTTCAAACGCCCAAAAAATGCTAAAATAGTTGATGTAGAAGTTGTAGCAGAGAGTATTAACTGGTTTGAAAAGCATTATGATTTAAACTGCATCACATATTATATTCAGGTCAATAATACAAAACAGGTGTGAAATTAACAAAAAAATTAGTTTCAGTAGAAGTAGGAATAGTAGTAAGAGTTAGGAATGGTATTACATGTTGTGTTTCTAACACTAAGTCCAACAATGAACTCAATGGCTAACGTAATTATGAGGTAACAAGCTTATATCCTCTTAAGATCGGTAGTATGGGATTACTTCAAAATAGGCACCAGGCATAACTGCTACCAAAGGCCTTTACTAGGTGCTAGGAATTCGTATTGCTATTTATATTTTATCGAAAAACTTGTTCAAAGAGTTGACTTTTTTTTCTAGATCAGGTTATTCAAATATGGACTATTAGATACAATGTACAATTAAAAAATTATAAAATGGAAAATAATTCTACTGAGTTACTTGAATTAAAATATCGCATTAATATGACAAATACTATTGTTAGAATTAAGATGTATTACATAATTCCATTTAAGTACAAATTAAATGGGTTGAACATCATAAAAAATAGAACAAACTGACAATCGTATACTTTAAGGAAATATTCTTATCTCTAATCATGTTACAATAGAAAACTTTTTCAATAAAAATAAATTTTATGGACTTCGAAGTGATTTACCATTTGATATTTTTCATAGAATAGCAAATCACTCTATCAATGTCCGAAGGTTTTACATTTTCTGGAAAAATAGATCCAAAAAAGGGAAAAATAAAGAAAGAAATGATTGATCTCTATATTAACAAGACATCCAATTTAAAGTCGATCGAAAAAGCTAATGGCAATGTAATTTATGAAAAATATTCAACGAACTTTTCGTTCAAATTCTTGCTCTGGAACCAGCTGGCACTTCTCCAGATTTGCAAATTTTTTCTCCATATTGTTATCAGAAACATTTCATGTGATAAAGCTTCGAAGTTTATTCGCTTTTCAAAAGAATAAATAAATTCAAATTAATTGAGTCATGAACTTTGTACTCGTTGAAATCTAAGAAAAGTTGGAAGTAAGAGAACAATAGGGAGCTTAGTGACAAACGATGGTACGAAAAATAAATCGCTAAATATTCCAAATTCCCTTCAAGTGAAGAAACATTAATGAGAAATATTTTAAACATTCATAAATAGAAAGTAACTTTTACATTTTTAACACTAACAAAAACTAGTTTTGTTATTAAGTTATTTGTTCCAAATTTAATACAAAGAAATGTATTCAATAATTTGATAAAATTAAATGTATTTTGGAGTATAAAAATAGTAAGAGTAAATGTTTATGAAATAATTTGTTTCAAAAAAGCATCTGATTAAAGGAATCTAAGATAAATTTGTCGATTTTCTTTCTTTCTTTTTTTTTTTTAAATTTGTTGATAATTGTTGATAATACAACGAGATCGTAAAGGTTAGATACTGCAACGAATCATCTAATGTTTCCAAAAGCTATTGTTTTGTTGAAATAGTACACCTTGTCACGGCCCTAAGATCGCTGGAATAGTTTGGGACACATTGTTACAAAAATAATCCCTTTTATTTCGGTTCAATTCATTTACAATAAATTAAGATTATAAACCAAGTGAGTAATCATTTTAGATCACTCTCTTAAGTTTGTAAAGGTCTTGCCTGCGCTACTATAGATGTGGGAGAAAAGGAAGGAAGACTAGCCATATTCAAACTCCCATAATTTATTTACAGCAGAAAGCACAACACAAATGCAACCAACCAAAGTTAAGGTATCCGACTATGTTCAGAACCGTGATTTTGCAAAAGCGTATAAATGGATAATATTTATGATATTTAGTATCACTTAGATTAGAAAAGGAATATAAAATTGTTTTAAGAATAGTATTACAATGAAAAATTATTTAAGTACAGTATTTTAACAAAAAATGAACATAGAATGACCCATTTAAGAAAAAATTCTCCTTTCGTGAAAAATGCTTTTATTATAATAATAGATTGCCTATATATAGCTCAGACCTCTGTACAGAGGCTACAGTAGAATTTTTGAAATATATAACTTAGAAGTGGGTTTATCCATGTTTTACGACAGCAGAGGGAAGAAATTTTAAGAAAAAAAACGCCGATAATTATTTCAATTGTTGGTAACTCTGAAAATAATGTGAATTTTTCAAACATCATAGTTGAGCCTCAGTACAGAGGTCTGAGATATATACAGGCAAAATATTATTATAATAGAAGCATGTTTCATAAAAGAAGAACATTTTGAAGAAAGGTTATTTTAAGTTTATTTTTTGCCGAAATATTGTATTTACATATTTTTTCTTTATCAAAATGTCCTTAAAACAATTTTATACATGTATTTTAATCTAAGTGTCACTAAATATCATAAAAATTATCCATTTATGCGCTTTTTTAAAATCAAGGTTCCGAACGTAGTTGGATACCTTAAGAGAGATGCGCCCATTCATTAAATACGAAGACAGTTAACAAAGTACACGAGATATGAGAAGACTGTAATGAAATAGAACACTTACTTTACTTAAATACTTACTACTTACTTAATACTCACTTACTACTTAGCCTTCTTAGCTACTTGATCCAGATTGAATCTCATGTGACAGATTGCCAACTTAATTAATACAATTATCAATTACTAAATATCGGCGCTCGCATTAAATTTACTTAATCACCTCTCCGCTAGCAGTCTACTCTATACCGGTCTTTCTAACTGACAGCCTAGACTTTATATGGTAATCTTAATTTGTGCATGTGTTCACTTTATCTTCTTCGGAGGAAGCTTTCTAATAAAAGGTTTTTCATGGACCAAATTTCCCAAGAGGATTGTTAGTAAGAAGATCGTGGATAGAGCAGTCACAAGTTCGTAAAACAAGTAATGAAACACTTTTCTGAGATCCACTGATCAGATAGAACAGCACTCGTCAGATCTCTCCTGGAGCGACTATAATTGTCTAAAACTTTTCTCTTTCATCCAAGTTTTCCGAAAAACACTTTGTTAACCTCACTTTAATTACAGCGTAACGAGTAATTCCAACACTCACATTTCTTGCGTTTAAATAGCATCCAAAATAGCAAGTTCTCTCTACGGAAGGCAGTTTAAAACTCAAACAACATTTAAAGAAGTATTTCCTGAAAAAGGATTACCGAAAAAACGTGAATAGGACCTATCACATCATTAAATAATAAGTTCCACATATTTAGAGTAATTGAAAGTTTTCGACATAAATATATATTGATGTCTAGAAAAGGTATTTCAAATGTCATCTTGACATTTGCGTTAGTTGAATGATCATGTTCTTGAGATCATGTACGACGTAAATTCAATTGTGTCATGGATTCGAATCACTATACCATTTTAGGTCTTCTACATAGAGGAGTTGATGTGCGCTGAACTTATCTAGTCTCTAAGTCCGCACGTTGGTATGAATATTGGAGAGTGGACTACCACTAAGTTTTTAACCCCTTTACTTGAGTATGATTCAAAATTATTAATCCATTTTATGAACACAGAAGCCCCCCTCCCAAATATATTTGTATAATGTGTATCACTGATGGTGTGTGTTGTGTTTTATAATACGGAAATAATTTAAATCCTATTTGTTAATTTTCTATTTAAGGAATAAATATTCTTATATTGATATTTTTGTGTTGTATAATTTTATAAGATAGTTTTTCCAAAACATCAAATCATTGTAATGCTTTGGAGCCTAGATAGAAGGTCTACTCTACAGAAATTATTAATTTTTAAGTAATCTTTTTATGAATTCATATTCTATATATATAACTTAATAATACATATATATTTTCATATTTTTATACATTAGCCTCCATGCAGTTTATAATGCAAATAAATAAATAAATAAATAAGCAATTAAGTACCGTGGTTGTCATTTAATCCTTTAAAAGGTCAATTTTTTTGGCCAAATTGTTCTAAAAAAAGGCCTTTTTTTATTGCATATAGCTAACCATAATAGTTAACAAAATGAGAAAATTGTGTGTGTGTGAACTATTTAATTTTAAGTTTCAATTTTAAAGTTCTTACACTATCTTTTTTTTTACTTATTTATTTTATAATTGTGGAACACAAAAAACTCTAAATGTCTGCTTTTAATAAGTACACACTGCATGCTATGAAAAATATTTCATCTATCTTAAAATAATTTATCTCACACTTACGAAAGATTTTTTGTTCGTAACTCTTTTTTGAACGGTTGAGACTTTTGTGTGTGTATATGCACAGGCATATGCATAAACACACACAATTTGAACTATGGTGTAATAGTATTTCTTAAATTGTGATGGGGACACATATAATATCGGCTTTATTTGGATTATCTTCCCAGTTCAAATCCCAGTTCTTTACCGAATATTTTCACGAATCTAAATTCCTGCCTACAATTAAAAATGTCCGCCTTCGCACAAAGGAAGTCCCGGATGAAAAAAAATTCAGAACCATTGACAAACTGCATCTCTTAGAAACACAAGCACTAATAACCTCACTATAAGAATTAAAAATATATGCAAATCTAAAATAGAAAGAAGAAAATATTAGTGCCTATACAGCGTGTAGGCTCTTATATTGTGTACCGGCAAACCAGTTAAGAGGTTAATCAGACTTAAAATCTTTGTGGAATTTTTGTCTTAAGCAACCCTTGTGTTGAATCTAGTGGTACATCAAAGCAAAACAATTTTGAATGCAAAATAAATAAATAAATAAAAATAATTAATTCAATTTTAAAAAAAATGATTCATTTTCTGTATATGTGAATACTTTTCTCATTCATGAATTCTTTTTTCCCTCACTAAATGATATATATATATATATATAAGCATATATAAAAAATGGTTTCAAGATAAAAACTAAAATAACCGCATCCAACAACAAATACCGTATTAACTTGTCTCCATCTAACAAAATAAATAATATTTTTCGAATAAATAACCTTTTAGAAAATGATATCCTACATATTTTCAATCAAAGCAAAAGTTCAAATTACTGTTATTTCCATCAGTAGATGGTTATTAATAGCAATTTGCTTTTTCTAGATGTCGATCGCTTATAGAATACTTTTCTAGCACACAAACTGATATTTGTCAAAGAAAGGAAAAAGCAAAACATAAAAACTAAGTAAGATAAATAAAGAATTGTATTCACAATTTAATATCACAAAAGCTCCATTGTTTTGATGTGATGAAAGTAATATTTATTGCGAACCTCTAGCGAATGTATCTTGACTAAATATTCATATGTTAAAATAAAAAAGCAGTCTAGCAAATAGTACTATATTTTTGCTGCAAAATAAATAAAGTCGCAAAGTATTATTTTTGGAAGAGGAAAAATTTGAATGTGTATATAAATTAAACATTTAATAGCCCAAAATTCAAATGTCCTTTTTATTTATTTTTTACTTATATCCAAAAATTAAATGGATGAAATTATAAAATAATGATAAAAACAAAATATGTGAAAGACGAATTAATATAAAAATGTACAAATATTATAGAACATCGAGACTAAGCAAAACCTAAGCAGTTTATTAAGCCTTTAAAATAATTGTTATATATAACTTAGTAAAGTAACTATAATTGAAAATAAAATAATTTAGCAAAATAAGAGTAAATTTAATGAATAAATTGTAATATATATAATAGTAGAGAGCATCGTACTGAACATAAATTAGCATAATTTCTTACATTCGAAATGTAAAGTAAATTAATTTGATGATTGTTAAAAACGAAAGCAACGATTTTAAGTGTGAATTCTTTATAAACATGAATTAATTGATTCTTGACGTAGCACCATGAATATGCACAAATATTACAAGGACGGAGCCTGAGGTGACAAGTTACAAACAATATTTGTAATACAGAGAAAGAAAAATTGAACGTTTGATAAAACGTTTTTTTGTGTTCTATTTAAATTTTTCATTCGGTAGTCAGCCATTGATATTCTCTTAACTGTGTATGCAAATATAGCTCTTTTCAAAATATTAATACATCTTTTAATATCATGCTGTGAATAAATAATTTTAGAAGTGTGACAAGAATAACACCTGACTTGTTGCCCTTCCCAAATTTCTATGCCAACTTAAGGTATCCGACTACCCTAAAATGATGATTTTTTTTAAAAAAAATGCACAATCTTTTTATGATTTTATTTTATAGGCCATCTAATTACCTCCATAAAAATACTAAGGTTTTTATTTCTATTCACTAGAACAAAAACTACAGGTGTTTTAGTAAAAGCAGATGCCATAATTTTTTACATAAGATGTCAAACTTTAAAATGCGTTTTACTCGAAATGTTTTTTTTCCGAAAAACTCAAATGGAGACAGCGATTGCTCAAAAAATTTTTAAAATAATTTGCTGAATTTTTTTGTGTATGTTCTGTATAACAGTAGTAGTGTTTGAACCTTCAGATTTATCAATCATTGTTTTATTACAAAATTTACAGTTCTTTATGTGAATATAATCACTGTTTGTTTAAGCAATTTCATATAACAACTAAGATAAAGTGCTCTACTTTTTGTACAAACTAAAATATCTCTCATCCTGAAGGTCACTTCAAAAAGGAATAGCAAAGTAATACATCAAATTTGAAAAATTGAGAATTTGTACATTTACTATTTGTACAGAGCGGGCCCCGTTTATGTAATATTTTGTCAATTTTTACCCATTTTTTCTCATTTTAGTAGTAATAATTTATTTTTCTCTTCTTAATTTTAGTCTTTTTTTTCTTAAAATGTACTAAATAAATCTAAATACCACAAAAAAAATCTCCATATATCCATTATTTTACAAAAAATGTTGTCGCAAGTAGTCGGATACCTTAAGGATTTTGAGCATCGTCAGATTTAATGTGTATTAGCCCTTCTACAAGGCATGTCTTAAGTGGTATTAAGAATCGAACCCATAACTCAATAGAAACAACGCCGTCTACAAACTCGAGGCTATGGAAAAATGTGAAACATATTCAAATTACAATAATATATTCTAAGACAGAGAACACTAATACAGTAAAATTTAAATGAAAATTGCTTGAAGTTAGCGGCATATCAAATTATTTTAAATATACTTTGAGTTAATTAAAGTCCTGAAATACTTACGGTCTCCAAAGCCAAACTTCTCTCTTTTGTTAATTACATTACAATTAACTGATCAAAATTTTGTTCAGAGTACTTTTTTAGATATCTCGGCAAAATTACAATTTTACAAAATATTTAAAAGCCTATATTCAGAAATTTGATGTAACTCCCTAATATCGTCACCGTGGTAACTTTAAAACTTTTATAAAGATAATTTTTTTCAGAAATTGTGAACAAAAATAAAAATGTCCCATGAAGGTTGAACTGTTCATTAAGTAAAATGAAAAAAAAAAAGTTTGAATTTTCTGGTAATGTCATTTTAACTTTTCATGGAGTACGAATACATTTAAAATGATATGGTTAATCTAGAAAATCTGAAAAATGTTTAATAGTGACATAAAGAGTAGTTTAGAGATCATTTAGAGTCATCTATACGTCAGATATGACTGGATTCCTTTAATATCATGAGAAATAAAAAGGCATTTATGAAAGATAACAGAATAAATATTTGTTTTCATTTTCCCTTACTGATATTTAACATAAGAGTAAAAAAAGTATTCATATTGTATTTGAAATATACGTGTACAATACTAATTTGCAATTTACATCAAACTTAAAATACAACAAATTATTACTACGTAAAAGAAAGATCCTTCGTATGCATATTTATGTAAGTTAAAGATGAAATAGATTAATATTTTATTCGGGGAATATAACATGATGGTAGCCTAAGTCTTAATAATAGATATTAATCCTCTCTTTACTAGTAATACTTTTACTATCTGTTACTAGAAGGTATTATCCTCTCTTACTAGGATTACTGTAAGATAATTTCAAGTGTAGTTTGGATTTCATATCTTGATAATGCCGAAAATATTACAGCAAACATACATTTGAGTCGAGATGTACACATAAAATTCATGAAGATGAAGAGTATAATATTAGGTTGGGGAAAAAGAAATCCATTATTTTTGCATGAAAATCAAGAATTTATTTAACATGTATCCGATTGTCCGATTTGGGTCAAATATGCACCGTTTTGTTTTATAATTTGTTGCTATTTTAAAGGTAGCTTGATAATGCTTCTTTCATACAAGTCTTGGCCCTTAATGGCGAAAACATCTAGTAATCGATTTTTCACAATCTTCCCTTGATCCCAATCTCTTATCACTCAGGAAGTTTTGTCATTCGAGAAAAAGGTGGTAATCGCTTGGTGCCAGGTCCGGACTATATGGTGGATGCATTTAAACTTACCAACCAAGCTCCCAGAGTTTCTGGCGAGTCACTACAGATGTGTGTGGCCTGGTGTTGTCATGATGGAACACAACACCTCTTTTTTTGCCCAATTCTGACCATTTCTGGTTAATTGCTAGCTTCAAACGGTCCAGTTGTAGACAGTAGAGATCTGAATTTACGTTTTGCTCAGCCAAAACGTTAATTGCGCCAGACGTATATATACGTTTTTCCGAATTACGATCTTTTCTATGCACTGCTATCCATAAAAATATTCGGAAGGCTTTGGAATGCAATAAAAGGCCCCTGGCAGTGTTTGCGAAAGATTTGTTTATTAATCCCTTTTCTTTCCTCTCCCTCCCTCCAATACATCACATACTTGGAAAACTGTGGCATTGGGTAGCAAATCAAGTAACTTTAAATCGGTATTTAAGGGTTTAATTATGAACAGTACAAATTATCAAGAGAAGTGTTAATTTTTGTACATAATTGTATATATGACAAACCCATGGGGGCACTGGAAATTATTAAACTTGTTCCTAACTCAGTATATTTAAATTAATTATAAAAAAACATTGCGTAATACTGATACATTTATAAGATATAAGTTAGTGTAAATGTATATTTTATTTTTTATTATGTCAGAATGTATTTTGTTTGTTTACTTTTAGTAAATTAATACAATTTTAATAATCTTTTGTTTTTGAGTTCTTAGTATGCTCGCACTCCCTCGTAGAGTTTCCACTACTCCCCCCTCAGAGGATGAGTCCCATATTTTGAGAAACCTTGGCTTAACACTAAAGCAGAAGGGGGGGGGTTAGATATAGGTAATCTAGATCAATTTATATTCGTACAAAATCATTAAATACAAAGAAAAGAGATTCGCGAATCAGATTCCATTTCAGATTAGCATCCCACTAAATGTAATTATTCAGATTCCAAATAATTTTTATATATTTTTCAATCATCTGTATTTTTCAACATCATTTGTCAAGAGACAATGATAGCACATGCTTTTGTTAGCGATAAACTAATGAAGCAAAAATTGCAGAGTGAAATATATAAATCATTTTATAGAGAAATTAGGAAATAAATGTATGTGTAGTTTCTTCTCCTATTTTTTACTTAAAAATTTTTATAATGCCAGTGTTAATTTAAAACAACTTTAACCTTTACTAGTACATGCAAATAAAAATAACTACTATAAACTAAATATATATATATATTAAAAAATGGTGCATTATTTTATTAGGTCAATTGTATATAATTAAACAAATTTTTAAAATTTTTTTCATTTTTAAAACTTTGAGCTTTTCCGAAATTAAAAATAAAAATGTTTCTTAGATTATCATAAGACATTTCTAAGAAATGGTTATCAGGGATAAATTTTAACAAGCTATAAAGATTAGAGCTATTAAAAATAAAAATGTCTCCACTTGAGGTTCTGTTAATATAGCCCCTTGAGTTATTTTAAATCTTAGCTGTGCCAAGAGTTTTCATACTAACTCCCCTCACATATCTGCACCGTATTTTATTTAGACTACAGAAATGCATTTACATTTTCGAAAAGTTTATACAATATTTGAATTTTATATGATAAGTGCTTATTTTAAACTGTTCTGCACGTTTTAAATATATATCTGCATTTTAAATTTTACTTGAGTTATTTAAGAATTTATCAAAATACATTTATTGGAGTTATTAAGAGTAAATTTTTCAATCCTGTCACATCAGACTTTACAGTGCTTATATAATACTTTCAAAGTACTTATATATTCAGTTACATTTCATTGAATTCAAAATAATTTTAAATTTCAACACATTGTAGCAAAGGTTATTCATTGATACCTTGCTATATGAATTTCATTCTCGGAATTGATGTTTGAAAAAAAAATCATTTTTTAATTCATTACATTTTTAGTTCTCTTTCATCAAGATTCTCAAAGAAAAAAAAACCAAAAATACAAAAATAAGAAAGAGGAAACTGAGATGTGTAAATTCTCAGCTAAAATGGAATAAAATTTTAAATTTTAAAATTTTAATTTCATTAATTTAAATAAATGAATAAAATTATACTAATTAAGTCCACCTTTTTTAGTTAGAGCATTGAGAGAGAAAATTAGTTACTATTATAAAGTATTTTTATTTACCCAACATATTTCACTTTGAAAACATATTTAATTACATTTTAGTATGCTTGTGTTGTTAATCAGTTAATCTCAAGATTGGCA
Organism: Trichonephila inaurata madagascariensis; assembly: GCA_019973955.1. Lineage (NCBI taxonomy): Eukaryota > Metazoa > Arthropoda > Arachnida > Araneae > Nephilidae > Trichonephila > Trichonephila inaurata. The sequence goes on along the minus strand of BMAV01021323.1, from coordinate 97,785 downwards.
AATAAAGAAACATAAACTTAAAACTAATTAATATTCTTACACGTCTCTCTTTATATTGTAATTAATGTTATATTTCAAAACCACGATATATAATAATTCTTGAAAGTCCGTGTCATTTTTTATTTCTTGCAATGATGGTTTATTAGTTTAGGTTTATATCATAGGGACATTAAAACTTTTGTAAAATAAAATAATTAGTTTTATGTATTTTTTTCTTTTTGCATGAAATCAAAATCATTGAATATTTTCTTATATTAATTAATTTTTATGTTAAATATTAGTGTAGTCAGTTGTGGTTACAAAACAAACGTATAAAATATAAAAAGGGAAAAATTATTGAATTTTTCAAAAAGACTTCAGTAAATAACTAAGAAATTATTTTTTTTCCGATTTCTAAACAAGAGTTGTAAGATTCATTAATCACTATGCCGTTTTGATGATAATGTTACCATCTAATATATATAAACTACTATTTTAATTAATCAATCGACAATTGTAGGAAAATTTCATACTGAAATATGTTCACCATTGTGTGGCACTTCAAAATTAAAGATGCGTATTTTCATAAATTAATAATTAAATTAGTATACAGGTAAATGGTTACATGAATGGTTCAGATGAATGATTTTAGAAATATATTTATTTTATTTGAAAAAATTCTAGATACTCAAAATGCAGCCTCCCAAACAACTCGAGTGAGTTTTTATTAACTTCGAACTGAAAGCAACAAAAGCACTATAGGCAATGGACCTCTTAATTTTAAAAGGCAGTCTAATGACAAAGAAAAATTCCCGCGAACAAGCACTCTACTGTCCTAAATTCCAAAACCATACTAATGTAAGGACTTAAAGACATGATGGCTTAACGTGCGTCTGCCTCTCTACACGGCAGGTCTTCAGTGGCTTCAGGACTTAGAAGTCGGACGATGTGATTTGATTTTTAATTTATTTAAATTTACCTTGCACTTTGCATAAACCCAATGATGGATGGATTTCATAGTTTTAATCCCTAGTCATAAGTGATGAGAAAAACATCTGTGAGCCAGCCTCTCTCTTTCCGAACTTCCACACCCCGTCAACTCGTGGACTATGAGATACTACGGATTTAAAGTACATCATACCCTCTACATGATGAATCTTCAATGGCCACCCATTCAACTTGGACCCACGATACGACAACACTTTTTACAAATTCATGAACATGACCAATAAATACTGCGTCTCAAATAATTTATGTAAGGCCACATATTTAAAGAAAAAAACCAAATTTCTAACTTTCAGTACTATCTAATACGTTTTGAATTCCTTGAAACCAAGCTAGGTAATAAACTGACACACATACTCACACACACACGCACACACACACACATATATATATATAACTTCATATTAATTACAACTGTACTAAAATGTTTGACTTTTCTATGTACGATTTCGCTGTGGAAATATTACACACAAAATATTTGTTAATTCATCTTGTTCGTAAACTTTGATAAACTAACCTAAATTATGATTATTTCCTATAATTAACATGTATCTAATGGAATCACTGAAAATTTTTATACGTGATTTTCTCTTTAGTGCGCTAAATTTTGTGAACACTAAAATATATATATAAAAAAAATTAAAATATCCAAATTCTCTCTCTCTCTCTTTGTTCAACTAAGTTTAGTAGCTCCATGGGTTCTCACACACACACACAAATTTCTACTCTCATATTCATTTTGTTCAAATAAGCTGTCTCAAAAGTTTTTAAAAAGAGAACAGAAATTTTCCAGAAAATTCCAGCATATCTATTCCATTCCAGTTGGTTCGAATTCGATTATTTTCAAACGCCTCTAGATTTATGCAAAGCAACAATTTGGAAAGATACGCGTAAGCCAATAACTGAAAAATTCCAACACCCTTCTTCATGTTTTTCTCTGATTGTGTCGTGCAAGCACGATATTGCTGGCAGAGAAGGAGGAGGATTTTGCTGAAGGCACGCCAAACTGATTGGGTCGCGTGGAACATCTTCGCCCGCTAACAATTTACAGAGATGAACCGATATATCTGCATCGTATTATGCTAGGCGTTGCGCCTCTCACTGTTTGCATGAAAATGAAGTCACTCAGCGCTGCCAACTGATTGAGTAGAATTCTGGCCGAAGCTGTACGTGGCTAGAATTCTCTGAGGCAGCAGAAGCTAGTTTCCTGACGCGTATCATGGATGGAGAAGCATATATATGAGATTATTTCCTTACTATGTTTTTTTTTTTATTTCTTCAGTGCATTTTGGAATTGGAATTTTACTAAAGTAGTGTTTTGAGACCAGAGGCTCCTCTAATTTCATACATAATGTTTTTGCTGTCGAGAATTCTAAATTATGCCATCCAATAGGCGATAATGTAAAGTTAAGTTTGTTGTAACTCTTTTACCGAAATGTAAAAGTAGGTAATCCATAAAATGTTCGAAAAATGGAATCAAAATTTTATGTAAGAACTGATTTTAAATCAGTTTAAGTACTAAACCGAAGGTTTTTGTTACTTAAAAATACAATCAAAGTATTTGCGAAGGATTTACTTACTTAAAACAAAAATTTGCGTAGTTTTATTCTTTTCTGCCCCCCCCCCCCCCAATTTACCGTATACAAACTCCTATGTAAAAAGTGGTGGCACTGGAGCGTAAACTTTTAATCATAAATTAAGGTCCGGCACTTGAATTTTCAAAAAATTATCGATTTTCACTTTTATATTTCTCAAAGGTTTAAATATTTATGTTTAAAGTGATATATGGTGTGAGGAAATAGGATAATTAGAAGTATTTCTATTTATTTTTTTTTAAATGCAGCCACTCCTGGACGCTCATCAAACGAGCTCTGCTAGTAGCACCTGTGTTTCCCCTTGCATAGGTTTCTGATGAGAGCGAATCCATACGATGTTCAAGTGGAAAAAATTATAGTGTATTGGGCGTATCCAAAAGAGTATGGGTACACGTTTTTTGGATCTTAAAAGCGAAACAGAGAAAAAAGGAGTTAAGTGATGGGAAATGCCAAAGTGGTCGTAACCGACTCACCAACAGTTTAATATCAAAAATTCAAATATATTATAGAATGGCTATTAGAAATAATATTCACCGTTAACTCCTATGATATGGGTTGGAGGCTCGCTTTGCGAGCCATGTACCCAGTGACATCCAGCGACAGAAATAATATCAATGATCAACACAGCATGAATACTACTGTTTGGGCTGTTTATTTTCATCTTCTGTCTTCGAACGAGAGCCCTCAACATGGACTGTGTCCTGCGATTATAAATGCCTGGTGGAAGTTTCAAAAGACAGAAGTTGAATGTAACGAAAGGCACTATGTCATAAACACGTACACTCGTGCCATATACCAAAATGAATTAAATGAAGCCATATTTTAGAGATCTAGGTGACCCTATGTTTTTAAGAAATGTTTACATGGAAAGACCCAGAATCCAAATGAGTCAATTGATAACACCATATGGTCAGTGATTCCAAGATCTACATTTGTGATATTAAAAACTCTAAAATTAGGGGTAAATATAGCTATGCAAGTTCAATATGTGTCATGTAGCAAAAATAATGATCTTAAAACATTGTGATATTGAACCAAGTTATAAATGTGTGTCATGTTTCAAAAAACTAGATATACATAGGATTCGTGCAACACAACGAAAAAATCTTGAAATCCCCAAAAAATTGTTAAAAATAGTGAAATAAAAGGAAAATAAGAGAAGTCTTTTGTACGAGCAGAGAGTAAAAAAACAAAAAAAAAAACGCTGCATATACTTCTGGAAAGTATTAAAAAAACTAAATGCTCAAAAAATTAAAAATTTACACTTAAAGGCCTTCTTTCTCAAAATGTAATATTTTTCTCTTTATGTACCTTTCTATCAAAAACTACTTATCATATAAACCTCAAATTTTCAGTTAGCAGACTTTTAACATCTTTACATATTTTAATGGAGGTAATTAGATATATCTAGCAAACTTTTGTAGATATGACTCTTTTAAACTAAATTTTTAGGGAAAAAAATAGGACAATTTTTGAAAAGTTCAGAATTAATTTAATTTTGAACAAAAAAACAAAACACTCCGTTAAAGTATTATTAAAAAAACCCATAACCTACTGTAAAAATTTTATCCATGCGAAGTATGTAGTTTCTGAGAAAAAGGTGCATACACTTACCCAATTTAACACGGGCTCCTATGGATGTGCTGGACCCCCTTAAGGAGTTTAAATATTGAATCCAACGAGTGGATATTTATAAAAAGGATAAATAAAGTTCGATTAATTTATGCTACTAAAAATGCATGTAAATGAATTCTATCAAAATATTTTTAAATTAATAAAAAAAATCAACTAAGATATGAATAAAATAATTATTTTATGTCTGTAAGCTAAACTTTATTTATAAGATAAAGAATACATGAAAGTGTGTGCAAAAATCAGAAACATAAGCTTGTATAAATTTTAAAGCGCGGCCGTTATTTCTTTTTAACATCTTAAATCTTAAGAACGTTTGTGATTCATTTACAACAAATGCAAGATTTTTTTTTGTTGGTATTTACATTCATGTTCCAGTTTCAGACCTTTTATGTGGCTAAATGGGTCTGTTGCGTGTTAAGCAGAATTAGACTTTAAAACATGTTTGAGTTGTAGAAGAAAATAATGTAACTAACTCAAATGAAGTTTCTACATTTTACAATAGTTCATGAGATTCAGGCTTCCATTGCCGATTGTCACAATGTAGCTTTTAGACAATTCTACCAACAATTATCTTATTAATATTTCATCTAATAGCTAAGCTGATAATAAATATTGTTACTGAGGAAATAAACACATATTTATTTTTCTTATAAGGCTGTGGAGGAAGACAAATTATCCATAGTATAATTATGCCAGGAAAATGAAATATACTGCCCATTTCAAAGAAAACATGCGTAGGCTATTAACAGAAACGTAAAAGGATCATAAACGGTACGTGTATTTGTAATATATAGAATATTATTAAAATAATTTTGAAGGCATGCTGTATAAGAAATAATAATAAAAGTGTTTCTGTGAATGAAATTTATCATGGAAGCTCCTGCAGTTTTTCACTATTTTTTTTTCACTTTCGACGGACTAAGTTTTGTGACTCGGAGGCTTTTACAAGAAAAGGTATAGAGGCGTTTCCACTGCATCATGCAAACTTCATTCCAAACAATGGATGAATGAGTTATCGTGCCAAGTCAGAATACTCAATAATCGTCCAAAAAGGTAATGATTATAAAAAAATTAATTTCCTTATAGAAATGTGAGAAGCTCTGCTAATGTTACTTACCAGACAAAAAGAAATAAATTTATAAAAGTAAAAAAAAAAAATGTCATTTGAGATTCTATCAGAGTGATCAATAATTTATTTATAATACCGTTTTGCGAAAGAAATTTCAATATCCGCTTTGAATCATTGATTTTTTAAATGTATCGCATAGTGGCTACGCAGAAATAAAAATTCATGTTATCGTACTATGTCATACTATCATACTATGTGACACATCATATTATGTGTAATACTATCATTTTATGTGACACATCGTACTATGTGTGATACTATCATACTATGTGACGCATCATACTATTTGTGATACTATCATACTATGTGACATATCATATTGTGTGTGATACTATCATACTGTGTGTGGTACTATCATACTATGTGCCACATCATATTATGTGTGATACTATCATACTATGTGTGACACTATCCTACTATTTGTGATACTACCCTACTATGTGTGACACTATCATACTATGTGACACATCATACACTCTGTGTGTTACTATCATACTATATGACACATCATACTATTTGTGATACTACTATACAATGTGTGATATTATCATACTATGTGACACATCACACTTTATGTGTGATACTATAATATAATACTATGTGTGATACTATCATATAATACTATGTGTGATACTATCATATAATACTATGTGTGATACTATCATATAATACTATGTGTGATACTATCATATAATACTATGTGTGATAGTATCCTACTAAGTGTGATACTATCATACTATGTGACACATCATACTCTATGTGTGATACTGTCATACTATGTGACACATCATGCTTTGTGACATACTACGTGTGTATCATAAGCAAATCTTCCTTATTATCTAAGCGATTAGACGTCTATTCAGGAAATACTGCTACAAGAGAAAAAAAAGTCATTAATGCGTTGGATCACTTTTGAGTCTCATACAAGCTGTTAATCATTTGATTTTAAACTCGTAGATTTAGCTAATGTCCTCCTGCAGGATCACTTGCGATATACTTCCTATATGGAGAGTAAAATCTGTGTGAGCAAAGAACGAGCAGAGAAAATTGCTCATGAAAGCCCAAACATGATCTGTTTGGGAGAAATTTGTCTATCGCACAGGTCAGAAAAGTTTGGAGAAGCTGGAAGTTAAGCAACAACAACAACAAAAAAAAACATGCCGTGAAGACAGATCATTAACTACCCCAGTACCCCTTGAAACTAAAAACAACACTAGTGGTCGTAAAAACTCGTCAACCCACCACCAAGCGTATGATTTTACGGATGACATCGAGAGAGGTTCGGTAATAAAATTAAGTTTCCTCCATTACCATAACTCTTAATTGTCTAGTTGTATGTCGTACGACAGGTAGACGTTCCGCCTTAATCTTGAATGTGTCCATATATATGTGTCTTTGAGGCTCAGTTTGTAGCTATTATTTGCTGAAAAAAATTTTACTCTAGTCCAAGTGATTCAAGGTCGTATGATCTCGGTACCACTGCAAACTTGATGTGTAATTTGTGAAGGGCAATCAGCGAAATTGACTCCTTGGTTCTAGCTTCTCGTTGGCGTAACGATCTAACGTCGGATCGTTGATGAAGACACATCAGGAGTTGTGAGCACTGAACGGACATTCACTTTTTTCTTCGGTGCATCCACCGATTTAAGTTGACTGTTACTTCCTGGATACTGAGTACGACCGTAGTTCACCAATTTCTGGCAACATCACCGATAAGAAGCATCGACATAAATATCAAAAGTCCAGTCATCGGTAAGTTCAATCACACGTCATCAGTCAAATGGAGACCACTACTCAGACTCCGTGTGAATCAATCTGTGATGCATGGATGTATCCACATGGTTTGACGAAACAACATTCATATGTAGAATTATACTTTAACAAAGGAATGTTATGTATATGATACATCATTTGGATGTTCCCTTGCAATGCACTTTAGCTCTATTCATTTTGTTACTGGCTTCCAAATATTAATCTTTCTTATTTTCTATCTTAAGGTACAAACATAACAAATTTCGATCCATTCGAATAACCCTTTCTTGCTGCGGTTGTATTTATTATTTATTTCTTTGTTATTGAAAGCGTATAATATTTTGTGTCAATGCAAAACACCAACAACGAATAAAAAGATATAAGCTGTCGCGATGTTTATTTAGTCAATCAATATCAAATGATAGATTAAATTAGTTTTGTACAAAGTTCTATTGTTTTCAGAATATAATATTTTTAAATAAAGTGCTGTGTCTGAAATATTGTTTCTTGAAATATTGTCAATGTGTTTGGTATTTTACTGATCAATTGAAAATTAATACTAAGTTGAAAATAAAATGTACTTTAAAATATATATATTAATATAAATGTAAATAAAATTATTAATAATAAATTAAATAACCATGAATCAAAATCATAGAAACTTAAAGCTCAACAATATGTAGATCATAGAAAAATTGGTATTAGTTAACTTTTACAGTTAGAAAAAATATAGTAGAGTTTAAAATTTTTTCAAGGTACTAGCCATCACTTTTGTTTATTTATATTACTGTGTTAAAAAGAAAGAGAAAATAGAAAGTTTAGAACTTTTTGATAAAATCTAAAATTAATTTAAATTTAAAACTAATTTTAGTTTTTTAATATTATTAATTTTATCACCATTTTAAGTAACTGAATACTGTTATGGTATAAATAATTAAAATAATATTATTCTTATGAATATATTGTTGAAAGGAGCTTAAGTAGTATAAAAATTAAAAACATCATTTTCATGAAACTAATTACTATTTTAATTATTATCCATGTTACCAAAATTGTATCCAGACAACCTGTAGTAAGTAGGTTACCATTAGTTTTAATAAGATTAATTTGTTTGAATAAATTGTAATATTAAATATATACTTATTATTTTTATTAAATTATTAAATTATCAATATATCTCAATAGATAAAATTCATAACTAATAATATATCTTTTTCATAAATATGTAAATATAAATTAGTCTAACTGTTTCTAACAGATTTACCTCATAGCAGCCTTTAATTTGTTTAAACAAACTACTGTTAAAATTAATATAATTTTCCTTAAGAGCTATTTCAAAAAGCGTATTAAATTTGGGACATTTTACAACATTATTTAAATCATAATTTTTTGTAATTTATAAAACACGTGATTCTTAATAATATAATTGATATCCATTAAGTTAAATAAAATCTTACACACAAAATCAAAAATATGTGTATCGTAAGTATGTTTGATTTTATGTCTTTAACAGCATGCTTAGTATTTTGAATATAGTTTTAACACAAATATATTATATAATATTTTGTAAAATGGTTTCTAATAATTTACTAGAAGAGTGGTATAAGTTACAAAAACCATTAATAATTGCAGCAGATATAATTAGATTCTTATGAAAAAAATAAGTGGAAATTTAGCTTGCGATAAATGTAAGCCTTTATTTCTTCAAAAAGTAAAAATACAATTAATAGAGGTCAGATTTATTACCTGTAGTATTATTCCTGAAAATGCCTATTTAACTAATACTATTAAATGATTTATATATACCAATAATAGTAGAAACTACCCATCACGCCATTAAAAAATTGCAAGCAACCCAGCAAATATTTGACCAATAGTCACCAATTAGTGTAAGTTTTGTACACTAGAAAATAACTTTTCGAATTCAGTAGAACCTGTTTTTGTGCGGTCCTTTTTTTATGCTATTTTATTTTTGTGTGACCGCATAAAAAAAATTCTGCAGTATTTCGATGAATTTGCTTGTTATATGTAAGAATTCATGAAATTTTCGAATATTTTTTGTGGAGTTATTTTTATGCGGTTTTAATCTCCCGCACAAAAACAGGTTCAACTGTACAGTATATCTCATTTAAAAAATCATAAATTAACAAGGGGTAATAATTTCACTATATTTTTAATTCACTCTCTTCCTCCCATAGAAAATTTATGCTGGTATGGTACTGAAAGATATAAGCTTAGTATAAGCCTTGGTTTCAAACAAGAAGACATTTTCCTGGTCTTACAGAGTAAAATAAAGTTTTGCCAATTCACACCATAAAAGTATTATTTTTCTTTAAAATTAAATGCTTTACTCAAAATCTTTATTTTTTAACCCAGTAAATTACATGCTATGTAAGTAGATAAGATATGAAAGTTGGAAATTTTAATATAGTATATTTTATCAGAAATATTTAAGTTAATTAAATGATTCCTGTATATTTTCTCACTTTTATGACGAAATAAAGACCCTAATTCTAAAAGACTGTGACATCTCTCGCGTTCTTCTTCTAACATAACCCCTACGTCCTTTGACGGCCACGATTAATGGCAAAACTTTTCCAACCCAAATCCAAGAAGTAAAACGAAGCATAGATGCAAATAAGATAACCTTTAAAAGGATAGAAAGTTTAGTGAGCAAGGATGGCAATTTAGAGGAAGCTAGTTCGGAAAAGATAGAGGGTGGATCGACGGTTTAGAATCAAGACGCCCACCTCGTCAATCTATACAAGGTACATACCATTGTACTACCCTAGGAGAAAGATTTGGATTAGCCTGGACATTGAGCATTCAACCAAGGTAGGGAGAATATATTCTGAACGCTAGTATATTATTGAAACGAGATTAGGCGGATCTAATATATTTATATTGATAAGTGATCTAATTGCGCGATCTGAGTTAGTTAAAACTGCGTACTTTGGTTTATTCTCACTTAATATAAGTTTGTTCGATAACTAAGTAATTTAAGTTAAATTCTTAATAAAAGTCATATTAAGAATTATAGAATGTCTCATCATTCCGAGATAATCCCACACCTCTAACTTACGCGGAAACCCCACGACATAGCTATCGACAGATGGCTATGTCGCAAGACTATGAATAAATTACTGAAGGATATGTGGCCTATATTCTCTTTAAATACGCAATTAATATCTTCAAGTTGCTTACTGTTTCAATTGAATGAAACACTAAATACAATAAAATTGTTTTTATTGTTCACTGAACAGTAGCTTTAAAATATTTCAAACCACAGAATTTGTTGTGGCATGTATATAATTTAAATAATAATAAGATTAATATGAAGGATATTTTTTCAAATCGTATTGCAACAATTGTTAAATTAGAATATGATAAACTATTAATATTTCCGAAAAAATATTCCAAAGCAAGAAAAAGTTCATACACAATAACCTTAAAGTGTTTGGTGTTGGTGTATCTTCATTGTCACGTTGAATTTAAGTGACTTTTTAGGAGGAAAGATGAATAATGATACACAAAAATTCAGAACCAAAAATAGAAATCGTGCGGGGGGATTACAATAAAATATTTATATCTAGATATCAGAATTCGGAGCACTTTTAACTCTGAAACCTCCCAAACAGCATTTTAATAATACATTATTAGCAAATATTCTATGGCGATTTACTACCGTTCTGAGGCTTATTCTTAGGCTTATGTTCAATTTTTTTTGAGACCCATCGCGTAAAAAAAAATTGAAATAAAGTCAATTCACAGCCAAAGTTTAGACTGTGTAAAAACAGACGCCTGCATTTTCGAAATTTATAAATTTTTGAAAACAGTCGGTAGAGTTACTTCGAGTTGATTTATTGAACAGTTTGTGAAAGAAGAAATATTTTATGGAATTTCTTGCATGAAAAAACATGTCAATGATAAAATGAAGGAGAGAGAGAGAATTTAAAATTCGCATTATTTCAAACATAATACCTAGAATAGAAATAATAAATATGGTATGTAAATAAAGTAAATTTACTTAGTTTTCTTAAATGCTAAGTCAAAAATAATTTATACACATTTTAATTTCCCAAATATTTCTCTTAGTAATTTTTAGCATTGTTTCATTATATCGACATATTATTTTGATGCTCAGAATTTTTTTTAAATCCCATTTTTATTTATAGTTTTGTGAAAAATTGTTAAAAATAGAGTTTATACTTTTAAATTACTGGAAACTATTTATAAAATCACTGAATGCTTTATTAGTTTTAAGCAGTGAGTCCTGGGGTCCGGACCCCCCCAAAGCCCTTGATTTTTTTCCGATTGGTTATAATTTTAAGTATATAATACGTAAAATTTAATTAAATATTTGTTATTAATGATTAATTTTATTAATTAATGCTAATTATTTATTCAATAATTAGTTTTTTACTGTGTTGTGTTCCTGAAAATCGACAAAATCAAAAATAGCATGATACAAGAATGGTGAACTTTCGACCCCGGACCCTCCCTTGAAAAATTCCTGTGTGCGCTACTGATTTTGAGTAACTTTGTCGTGATCCTATGGTAGTAGGGGAAGTTTGGGGAGGCATTGTTATTAAAATAATCAATTTTATTTGGTTCAATCAATTTGCTACCAATCAGGATTATAAACCTATGGAGCAATCAAAAGTAATGGACAAACTTAAATTCGTAGGACAAATAATTAAACACTTAACTGAGTGTGATCCGATGAAAGAGCATTCGACAGATCTGTCCTGGGTCAATTGTATTCAAGTTCACAGCTTCTTCTCCCATTTACCAAGGTTTTCAAAAGTCGATAATCTCACTATTATAACAGCGTAATTACTAACTCTAACAATCACATTGCTAGGGTTTAAATAGCAATCAAAAAGTTAACATAAAATGTATTCCGCTCCACAGAAGGAGGTTTTAAACTCAAACAACACAGTTACGGAAGAATTTTCCCAATAGGATTAGAGTTAAGGAGCAAACAGAATCCCGTCACAACTTTAGTTCATTGTAATTTTGTAAAATAGTCTTGCATATAACTCTAAATAATATATTAACTTAATACACTAGTTGTGTATATATTTTAGTGCACCGGAAAACATTTCTTTAATTTGAAATTAGTTATTGACCCCCAACCCACTAATATCAAATGAATAAATAATACAACAATTTTAATAACATGTATAACTAACAGATATCTTTCAATGTCTATGTGTTTATCGTTAATTTAATATATTGCAGATTTTATCTGAAAAACGTTATCAAATGCATCTGGAACCAACATCTACCCACATGAAAAACTTACTTCTTTACTTAAGCACGAACTGAATTAAATGGCTTCTTCCTTCTGAAAATGGCCTGCAGATAACAAATTTCGGCTCACAGGATTGTTTGTTGTTTATGAATCCTTCATAAGAAAGGAGTCCTGCAACCCTTTTGAACCTTCATACATTATTCTGAAAATAATATGCTTTCTTTTAGTTGACATGCATCGAGAATCACATTCATCCTCTCCGTACATTATTAATAGCGGAACCTTCCAATAATAAACCAGCTGTTGACATAAATCTCCACGGTATATGAGAAAGATAACGACAAAATATGCTGATCGATATCATGTCCTGTCCTAAGTAATGTGTGTAGGAAAAATTATTAGAAGTTAAGAAAATGGAATGCACGACGTCGTGGGGTTCTGAAAATGGATGTTGAGGCTCAAGGAGGAGAAGGATACTAAAAAATATTTGTGAATATTAAGACGTCTAAAAGATTCAGGTAGCTTTCCTAAGGGCACCGTTTGATAAATTTATTTCGAGAAAAAGCTCTCAAGGCTCTCACGCATTATGCCTGATAACTAAATAATTATGAAAATAAATCAAATTATTTTCAAGTACTACTTCATAAAACAAAATGACATTCAAAATAAATACATATTTCAATCATATTTCTGCGCATATAATAATATATATTAGAGTGGATCAAACACTTTTCATAATTTTAAAACCTACTTATGTGGAAAAGATGTTCTTTTATATAAAGATAAAGGGAAAATTAAAATTAAAAAAATATGTCAAGTATTCTCGTAAAGGGAATGAAGTTCAGGTATGTGAGCATCTTTTATGGCAAAAAGTCAAAGTAACTTTTATTAAAGGAAAACAGGTATTTTATCCTTGGAGAACGCGTCGCACACTCGATACTAACGTAATGGTCACGCGGGGTGGGGTGGCTTATTTCCCCCTCCCATTCCTTGTTTTACACTTATTTTTATTGTACACCATAAAAATCATAATTCCAGGGAATAATTTAACTAAGAGAAATTATATTTACCTACTTTTAAGAGCTTCTCCATTTTTCTTCGAAAATTTGTGAAAAAAATCCAATCAAAATGAGCAAAAATGTTTAAAATGTGCGTGACTTTTCTAAAGAACACAAATCATGGACACTTTTCTCGAACATGACAGGAATTATATTTGCAAAAACAACTATCATATTTTGTTCAAGTTATTGTAATTTTTCTGTTCTTTGATGATCGAAAAACTTTACAAACATGTTAAACTTTTTCTTACTTCGGTCTTTTTGACATGACTCAGTGTGTCTTGTGGTACGCTTGTGACTTCATGCATTTTCTTAAAGAAGTTTTGTAGGTAGCATTTGAAAAGTTTCCTCTCAACTGAAATGTCTTATGTTCATCACTTTTCTCAAACTTAATGATTCATACCCATGATTTCAACAGGTTCTTTCCTTGCTTGATCAGTTTCAACTACATCCGATAGAGGTAATACAGATGCCCATTTCTTTCTTGTTCATTTACATCAATAAACCATAAAGTGTCGCACAACACAGCGATACAAACCACTTAGTCGTTCACAAGGGAAAAATGTAGTCTGCTCTTCGAAAATCTTTTGGAACAAATGTGGTCACGCAGGGAACTCAGTCACCCCAAGAACCTTAAGACAGTAAGAAAACGTTTACCACTCTCAAAAAAGAGAGAGATGCATGACAAATGCATTTTAATTCCCATGAAGACTGTTATGTAGGAAGATACTGACAAAGTCATTGGTATTAAATAAACAGTTTTCACACAGACTTAAAGATTTCGTCAGCTTGGGGTGACTCAGTGCCCCGCGCGACCCGTGATAACATTTTCATAATGTTTGTTGCTATCGGAAGACACCTACTAAATATAGTTACAAGAAACGAAAACCTCAGGTTCGCTTAAAAACTTATTTAATATTAAATCTATAAAAAAAAATCTGCCGACGAAATTACAGTGCAAGATAAAGTAGGAAATTGAGAAATGTTTCGATCGCGCGCGAGCTGAGTCGACTGTTCGTGGAGAGAGCTGGGTTTAGAAAATTTTGCAACGTACATTGTACTATTCAGTACTCAATGTTCCCTAATCAAAAATCTTTACTTCTCGTTATTCATATGGTAGAAAATAATTTTTTAGTGTAAAATCTTGCATCGAAAATTAAGTATTTTCCAGTTATTTCACAAAAATTATACCTCTTTGATGCAATACCAGATTTTTGAAATTATATATTTCCCCTAATCTCTATAACTTAGAACATTATTTTCAGTATATGTAGGTTCTGTTTAAAAATATTTTATTTTTTCCCATACAAACGCGATCCGCCCTAATGTATATCCTCTCTTCAGAGTGAAGTTTATAACAATAACATAAATACCTTGTCATGGGTTTTACTCACATAAAATGACACACACATTATAGATATAAAAAAAAATGTTTCTGTAATTGGTATTTTAATGGGTTAGACATTTAAGGCCTACATATGTGGACCTTGGGTCTCAAAAAGTAAGACATCGAAACATTTCCAAATGATTAATTCAATCCAAAATATGATTAATATTATTTTAAATGTAAAAAAATAACATTATTAAAAATAGTTATAATTGTTTTATAATTATATATAAAAACAATCTATAAAAAATTAACGAAAATACTTCATAGAAACACAAACAATTTTCATATCATTATAAATCTTTTTATGTAGAATATTTTTCAAGTCAATTTTTCTGTACTACGAAAAAATGCATATTGTGCATTTTACACTTACTACTTCAGTCCGTAAATTACAACCTGATAATCGGTATTTGGATGTATTTTTGTTAGCCATAAATCTTAGCTGACCTACTCCATTTAAGTAGATTTTCTTCTTTTGTAGGTGTACAATAGCTCTGTGCTTTACTAGTATGTTTCATCTATATTTTTCGTGTACAAATATTTCCTCTTCTTTTTGTGGGTTTTGGCCAGTTTTTATATTAGACGACCAATAACAACTGCCAATAGTGGCATACTCTTATATTCTCTAATGCTATTTACTCCTTAGAACAGGACTTCGCAAACTTTCAATACTTGCGACCCAATATTAAATCATAATTTTTATCTCACCTCCCTTCCTTACAATAATAATGTATTGAATTCAATAATACTATGCTTTGACGCTAAAGCTTTACGCTAAAGCGTAATACGACTTTAACTTGTTTAGTGCCACCAGCGTATCTAAACGTCTCGCTCACCTAAAGCGTTAATAAACGTCTTTCCTCAAGTACGATCTCTTCTGTGAACTGTGTGCTATCCATAAAATTATTCTGAAGTCTTTGGGACGAAATAAAAGAATAAAATGAAAGGACCTTGACAGTGTTTCTGAAAGATTTACTCATATTTCAGAGGATTTGCTTATTTATTCCATTCCCCAATACATCACATATGCGTGCATACGTAGAAAACGGTGGTATTGGGGAGCAAATCGTTTAGCAAATGTTTTATCTGCAGTTAAGGAATTAATTATATAAACTGTATAAATTATGGAGATAAGAGTTATTTTTATATAAAATTTTATACATGGCAGGCCTATGGGGTCACTGGTATAATTATTAAACTTGTTCTAATAATATTGTTTAATTAATTATGAAATACATTGCATGCAGTACTGATGCATTTATAAGTTTATTATATCAGTGTAAATGTGTATTTTATTTTTTATTATGTCAGAATGTATTGTTTGTTTACTTTCAGTAAACTAATATTTTTTTTTAAAATAATCTTTTGTTTACAACTTTTCAATATGCTCGCGCGCTCCTCGTAGAGTTAGCCCCCCCCCAGGGGGTGCACCCCACAGTTTGAGAAACACTGCCTTAGAATACCTCATATTAAATCCAGCAGTTGGATATTGCAAGATGTATAAACTGGTTAAATACATACACAAGCACCTGTTTAAGTTTTATTAGTACATTTGTAGTATGCCAAGCATTAGTCACGTAAATCTGCACCACCCATACATCCATTGTATGAATTGAAAAATTCAAATCATGGTAAACTAATCCTTTTCTTCCCTTCTATTGACCACATATTGCAGATGGAAAAAGGCTGACTTCCAACACGTAGAGATCATAAAATGTCAGGTATATCCTAACATTTTAAAATGCAAATATTTTTGTCATCCCCTTCACCTATGTGAGTCATTCAATCACTTCTCATCTTTTCTTCAGTTGTTGTAATTTTACTGTTCTTGCGAAAAAGATATTATTTTGAAGATGATATTTTCTGCACAAACACTTTTCTTGAAATATCTACCTGTATAAGTCACGCGATTCGAATTCTTTGAAATACTTTCAAAGAGCGCTTTACAAAAGTACCAACTAAAAATTT
>BMAV01021323.1:61029-76017 GCA_019973955.1 Trichonephila inaurata madagascariensis | reverse complement strand
TTTGCAAATCTAGCAATGATAAAATACATTTACAATGATTGTAAGTTTGAATGAAGAAAAATTTTGCTATTATTTTATTTTACTTAGAGTTTATTTTTAAGGCCTTCTTATGAACAATTTGTAATCAATGGATATAGAAGGTTTGCTGTCAAATTTAGCATTAACTTTCAAATTTTATTTTGTTCCATCGAATAATACTCTGGAGAGCTGATAATATTTGTCCGAATTCGTTCAGTCAAATACACCAAGTGTTTGACTTATCTAGTTAACTTTGTTTTGTATATAATAACGTTATTCAATCCTATAGAAATGAGAAACTTATGTTTTCAAAGATAAATAGTGCACAACCAAACTTGCAGTTCTAAGATGACTCGGAATATCGATATTTAAAATAATTCTTATATTCGTGAAGTAATTCAGTTGCAGTTTGTATGTTTTAATTTTTTTCCTTTAATTTTTAATTCATTCTTTTTATTACAAATTGAAGCCTTTTTTGTTTACATCTCAAATTGAAATACCTTAAATTATTTATTTATATATTTTTAAAAAAAAATACATATTTGCTTTTTTTCATTTTGTATGAACTAACCCTCACCTTAGAATATTAGAATAAAAAAAAGAAAAGAAAAAATCACGAATTACCAAAGTAATAAAAGAAGCAATTTCGTCCTTAAATTTGATAATCCCTTCTGTACTTAATATCTTCCTGTTTTCAAACTTTTAAAAATACGATTGTCTTATACAATAATACTCTGAATACCGTAAAATTTACAAGATGATATAATATTTAAATCTGTAGCATACTTTCCTGCGGTATGAACAAACATTCTATTGAAATCTGAGATGAAGTCGGGATCTTTATTTCCCAGCTTCTACAGTTACTATGTGCTAAGTGTAAATTCTTGCAACCCTAAGGTAACATCGATAGAGGCTAACCTTTACAAGGAATAATTCTACAAGACTTTGAATTTCATCTTCATAGGAAATATTAATTTGCATTCCTTTATCCGCAATGCTATGCAAAGGAACTTCAAAAGAATCCTCCTTATTCAACCGAGATTTGATGTGATTCTGTATTTCAATTCATAGACGTTTTCGACATTCCATTCATTAAATCTGGAGGATCAAATAAATTATTCTCCAGGTCTTTCATAATAACATGAGCAAAAATAATAAGTTAATAATGCATTGAATTATCATTTAGTACTCTTCGATAAAGGGGTACTTGTTCCTAAGGACTTTAGATGTCGAATGAATACTATGTGTTACTCTGGTCAATACGTAGCAATATTAATTGATTAATTGGGTCCGTTAAGCTTGTATAATATATATATATAGGTACAATAGTACCACACATTAATATGAGATGGATTTATTTACTTGTCAGCAATGGGCAAGTTTTATGGATCTAACAATTCCCTCTATGTTGAAGAATTTATGCATTATACACTATCCAATAATAGGAATATAAGCACACAACTTACTTAAATAAGATCAGGAAAAAATCATAATTAGAGCAGAAATCTTATTGTACTCTGAAATAGTTCTGAAAGAGATCATACCAAATGAATTCTAAAATCAAAATAAATTTAATTATAAATTAAATGCACAAAGTTGCTTTGTAATTTTCAAAGAAATTAAGAAATAAACTAGAGAACTATAAGAAATAGAAATTAAAAAATGTTATATAGAGCTATATTTAAATAAGGGTGGTAATAGACATATTTTTATAAAAATCTATACAATTATGCTAAAAAATAAAGTGAAGTATAAAAACAAAAACTTTATAAATATGCAAGAGAGACAGAGATGCAAAATAATGTAAATGTTTTTAGTTTCTATTTTTGCAAGTTTTTATGAATATGATAAGAAAAAAAAAGTGTAGGAAGTATGTTCACACAACACGGTACTCGTAAAGCTCTTAATTATTATTAAATGTGTTGTTTTTAAGAGATATTAGATGTAGCCCTTTTTATTTTTCTCTCTCTCTTAGTATTAATAATATTTTTACTGTTTATGACAACATAATTGTTTAAAACTATTTATAGCACCTTGTACCATCTTTTGCAGAATTCTCTCTCTTCCAGGTATTGTAATTTAAGTGTTAAATTCATTAGTGAGTTTTGATATAGTTCTTTCGAATACTGGAGTAAGAAAAACAAGCATGAATTCTATTTTTATAGGTATAATGAAGTAATATGATTATAAGTTTTTCTTTTATTATTTTATTATGTTTTATATATATATATATATATATATATATATATATATATATTTATTTATTTTACAAGTGCAATATTTTCTCGAAAGTGTTTCTTCTGCAGTATATAATATTCACATAAAGTTTTAAAATTTCCTGCGATTTTATCTACATATTTCAGTGCTTCTCAAATTTTCAATTATTGTGACCCAATATTCAATCATAATTTTCATCGCATCCCCCTCCATACATTAGAAATGTATTGAATTCAATTTCTGTACTATACTTTTATGCTAAAGCTAGAATATGACTTAAACCTCTTAAGTGCCACCGGTGTATATAAACGTCTCACTCAGTCAAAGCGTTATTTTCCCATCACGTATATATACGTCTTTCCGAAGTACGTTTTTTTATGTGCACTGCAATCAATAAAGTTATTCCGAAGGCTATGAAATGCAATAAAAGGACGTTTACAGTATGACCGGTGGCATTTGGAGTGAATTGCGTCACATTTAATCGGCATCTAAGGGATTAATTATAGCTGAACAAATTATCAAGATAAGCGTCAATTTTTGTATATAATTTTAAATATGACAACACCACAAGGTCACTAATAACTATTAAACGTGTTTTTAATTTAGTATTGTTGAATTAATTATCAAAAGTTTTGGGTAATACTGATAAATTTATAAGTATATTATATCAGTGTAAATGTGTATTTTATTTTTTATTATGACAGAATGTATTTTGTGTACTTTCAATAAATTAGTAATTTTTTAAAGTATTTTTTTGTTTTAGACTTTTCAATATACACCCCAATTGTAGAGTTATCATGCTCCCCCTAGGGGGGTATGCCCCACAGTTTGAGAAACGCTGACATATTCTCTTAAGCATCTTTTTTCCCTTCAAATCATAGACCTTCATTTTACTACCATTGTAAATGGTTTCATTTTCGGTTTTATAGATTAATTTTAATAGTTATATGAAAATATTGAATTTAAACTAATCAAAAGCTTCGAGAGGAAAACTATGTTTACAATATTTTACAAAAATATTAATTTTCATAATTTAGACTTAAATAATAAAATTGATAAAATGTTTTCAGAGTAATCAAACAAATAAATTGATTTTAATAAGACAAACTTGCTAAATTACAACTTGATTCACCTAAGAATAGCTTGACTAGAGTATAATTTGATTCTTTTAAAACTTCTAAATTTCCATTCTTCTTATAATGTTTATAAACACTTTGTCATATAGAGAATTTAATTATTTATTTACTGTAAAATCCTGCGTATATATATAATACGCATTTTTAAGACAAAATATAAGATCGACTTTTACGGGTGTGCATTATACGCCGTGTATAAAAGTAAGAGATTTTTTTTTATTAAAAAAATGATGAGCATAGAAAAAAATTAGAACTCTACATATACTATTTTTTTCTACAGCTTGTAATAATACCTCGAATGAATGATTTCAAAAAATAGGAACATCGCGCACGTACATTTCAAGTTTTCTAGTAAAGAGGAAGAGAGGGAGGGGGGGCGTTATACGGTGGAAATAGCTAAAAATTAAAAATTACAGCTTGAAGGTATAGGTGTGCATTATGCGGCCGTGCTTCATTTCACGCCCGATTTTACCGGCAATTATATCAGAAAAATATCTTTAGCACTGCAATATTTTGGGACTTTTTATTGAGTGCTTTTTATCCTCCTAATTGCTAGCTTTCAGACTAAGAGATTTATTTACCTAAAGACAATTTAAAGTTAACAATTCAATATCAAATTTTAACAAACTCCAGTGCGTATAGTTTTTTGCTGGACACAATAATAATTCATTTATTTTAAACTGTTATAAATCTTTGTTTATATTTATCCAAAAAAAAAAAAAAACTAACAATAAATCTATAATTATAATTAATTATTTCGAATATTTTTTGTTCCCACCTGCAAAAGGAAAAACGACGTTCCTACTATAAAGGACAATTTCCTTACATCAAGCTCGACATCAGTAGATACCTGAGCTTCGTGACCACTCCCTTGTATCAATACCTCCTCCAGAACTCGACTGCCTGGAAGAGAAATCCTCCATACTGATTGGACCATTAAACTTCATAGTCACCTCCCTCTACCCCGCTCGTCGTAATGTGCGAATATGCTGAGTCCGGAAACAGATATTCTAGGGGAGCATCGAATTCTCCCTGTAAACGAACTCGAACGCCATCCAACGAAGCGTAGTCCTCATCATAATGGGGCAGACTCGTCCGCGATGTGTCCGTGTAACTAGCATGGCAGACTTATCCATCGACGTCAACTCCAGTGCGTAATTTTCATCAGTCATGAAGGTTTGCTTCGTCAGGTTGAAAAGGAAAGACTGAGGGGGCTGGAGGGGCTGTTGGTTATGGCTGGGAGGATAAATGGAGGGGGAGGACGATTTTGTAGGAAGAAATTGGGCGATGCGTCATCACTGTCGATACTTCAGGTGATTGCATTATGCATGGATGTAGCCTTGGCTCCGCACTGTAGAAAGTCAACAGTAAAAATAACAGTGTATATGTCTTTTTTTTTATTCCTTTTAGTTTCCTGGAGAAGTTAAGTAGCTCAATTTACAAGTTAGATTGGTACAAAGTTACACTGCCTTTCGGGATTAACGTGCCGAGGAAGTTGTTTGAGTTTCTGGAGCAGAAAATAATTTATTTCTGGATTTTTAAGAATTGTTTCTAATGAGGTGCATTCTCACTTGTTTCTTTTTTTCTTTTTTTTAGCTGTATGTTTTAAAAATGATTCTGAAAATTCCTATAGTGAGATGGGAAGTATTCAGTTTGTTATTTAAAATTTAATGGTGGGGAAATTATTTATTACTTGATCCTCTAGTTGTTGTGTGTTTTTATCCTGGAATATATATGAAATACAAGTGGAAGAATAGAAACATACAATACAAACAGAAGAAAATAGGCATTTATATTACAGATGATGATTCCATCATATAACAAGAAGAGTTGCACTGTTTTCCTTTCAAGATGGGAATCCATTACAGGCGAAAGTTTCCGACTTTTTTTCCCGAAGAAAATACAACCATGCCTTTCTCGGGATTCGAAACCGAGCTTCCTCGGTTACAAGCCGAGGATCATATCCACCATACTTGCTGGGTGGCAATTGATCATTTAAATCAATAGTAAGAACCAAAAGCAGCAGCATTACAAATCTTAATTTATGTAAACAAAAAAATGTAGTTTTAAAAAATAATAAATTTCATTCTGAGTAAAAAATACCAACAAATTAATGTATTAAAATAATTTATGCATTGTTATTAACATAATAATAATTATTTAACCATTAACAGTGTTGCACACCAGGGGTGGACGTTCAAAAACTTTCCCTCCATTAGACCAACAGATTTTTGTTTTCAATTTTTCCTAGAGATATCTCCTCGGTGCATTTCTTTAAGTGTTTTTTTTTTAGATTGTAACCCTCACCAAAATAAGCAAGAATTGTATAAGGCCTATGACAATTATCATTCTCTTATTAAAATAATAAGAAAGTATAAAGAAAGGCGAAAAACTATCACTTGAAGCCAGTGGCGCACACAAGAGGGGTATCCTAGGATCCGGACCTACCCCCCAAAACCTTTGATTTTTTTCCCGATTGATTATAGTTTTAAGTATATAATACGTAAAATTTAATTAAATATTTGTTTTTAATGATTAATTTTATTAATTAATACTAATTATGTATTCATTAATTAGTTCTTTACTGTTTTTTGTTCCCCAAAATTGACAAAATAAAATGGAGCATGATACAAGAATGGTAGACTTTCGACCCTGGACCCCCCTTGGAAAACTTTTGTGTGTGCTTCGGGCCGAAGCCTTTTTATATGATTACAAACTATAGCGACAAGTGAAGACTTTGTAGTCGAATAGAAACAGGCTATTTTCAATTATTATTTTAAAAGTTGGGAAAAAATTGCTCGTGAAAACGTATATGTTATAAACAAATAAATTTATGAGCCATTCGGATTTCAGATATATATATCAATCTCATTCTCTCTTACAATTTTAAATATGTTATCATTGTGCAGCAGAAGATAGTGTATTGTAGAAGATCAAGAGAGTGAGGGAGCGTTAAAATTGGGTAGCAATAAAAAGCTGCACGAGGGCTAAGGGTGAAGGACGTCATAATTTAAAACAATGGACACGAACGAAACCTTAGCTGGCACTCCCTTCTCCTAACTTTCACACCAATGGGAGGACGTTTGAGCTACAACAGATTTAACGTGTATTGGCCGGATCTACTCGGCACTTCTTCAGTGGTACTAGGCTCGAACTCTTGACACACCTGCCCCGAATTCGTGACCTTGTTCACTAGGACAGTGTTCCCCAACCGTTTTATCGCCGCGGACTGGTTAACGTTGGATAATTTTACCACGGACCACTGAGGAGGAGGACATTGATTGTTTATATTTTAGATTATTTTGTTTTGATAATATTATTTTAATTTTGTATTTAAACTTGCCTTCAGAATAAAATATAACCACACCAAAAATGAATACAAAATGATTTAACAAAGAATATAAAGTTATTTTCATAAAAAGTTGCCCGAACCCAAAAAAAATATGCCGCAGTAAATAAAATGGAAATAATTTAATGTTTCTTGTGCGGACCAGTAGTATTTGATCTACGGACCGGGGGTTGGAGACCACTGAATTAGGATACCATGGTTACTTAAGATAAAGATGAAAAAAAAAAAAAATGGTAAAGCAATTAAAGTACTCTAAGGCAGTGTTTCTCAAACTGTGGAGCATGCCCCCTAGAGGGCGTAATAATTCTACGAGGGGGGTGCTAGTATATTGAAAAGTCGAAAACAAAAGATTATTTAAAAAAAATTATTAAAAGTAAACAAACTAAATATATTGTGACATTATAAAAAATAAAATGCACATTTGCACTAATATAATATACTTATAAATGTATCAGTATTGCATAATGTATTTTATAATTAATTAAGAATACTATGTTTTGAGCAAGTTTAATAATTAACTGTGACTACATGGGCTTGCCATCTATACAATTATATACTTCTTTATAATTTGTACAGGTTTATAATAAATCCCTTAACTGCCGATTAAAAGTTAGGCGATTCACTCCTCAATGCCACTGCTTTTCACGTAGGCGCGAGTATGTGATGTATAGCTGGGGATGAAAAGGAATAAATGAGTAAAATCTTCTCTGAAATAAGTAAATCCGTCTCAAATACTGTCAAGGTTCTTTTATTGCATTTCAAAGCCTTCGGAATAATTTTTATGAATAGCAGTGCACAGAGAAGATCGTATTTCGGAAAGATGTATATATACGTCCGGGGCAATGAACGCTTTGGTTGAGTGAGACGTTTATATGCACCGGTTGCACTTAAGAAGATAAAGTCGTATTTTAGTCTTAGCGTCTGTTTTGTATTATTGAATTCACAATGCTTTGTTATTGTATGAAGGGAATAGTGAGGGTGGGGGGGAGGCGTGATGAAAATTATGATTGAAAATCGGGTCGCATATATTGAAAGTTTGAGAAGCACTGCTCTAAGGAAATAAAAAAGAAAAGCAATATTTAATAATTATCAGTTATATGAAGAAATAAAATGATATAGTTTTGGCCAATTAGTATGTCATTAATTAATTCAAGTATATATAAGAAAACTATTTAATGATATGAATATTTAAGGAATGAAAGCAAAATTATATTTAAAATAAACTATGTACATCAGATAATCTCTAACGATACTTCCACTGGTTCCTTCTTTAGAAATATGCAATATTTTAAGCCTGTGCCTCTAGCATAAGCCGCGGAACGATCTAAACCCACAAGCTTATTAATAAAACGACTCAGAAAGCTTATCACCCACTTCCTTAATAAATCTGACCTCTGGTTAAAAGCTTTATCCCAGACAAAGTTAGAGTTTTAGTTAATGAAAGTATTCTTCCCATTTTCGATTTGATTTACACGTTGAGGTCTAAGCCGAGAGTGGCAATAAGTAATGCAACTGCCCAATCGCCGGCAGCAGTTCGGCAAAGTTGTCCACTTCTATCGGATGCAACTCGCCAACTCAAGGGGCGATAAAAGTTTCCAAGTTAAAGCTGGAAAGCCCAAAGGGTGTGCAGGTGCTGAACATAGGGTGTGGCAAAGTCACGTTCAACTGTTATTTACGGTTGAAGGAGCAACGCTTGATCCAAACGCTGCAGGTTAATGGGAGATCCAGAGAAATAATTTGGTACCAGAGATTATTATACGAAGGGGACACACAACCTGGCGATTACTTCGCTGCCTTTCCGTGTGATAGTGGTGTGGCTGCTTTTGAATAGTTCCGAGAATTAAAGTGGATTTTCAAATGACCGTTAATTTCAAACGAATTCGAATGATTGATGTTGACGGGTAGTGGATCTAATGGTTTGAGGTTTAATATTTTCATCGAAGAAATGTAGATTATGTGTTTTATTCTGAAATTTTATTCATATATTTACGGTAGTTTAAAAACTATTTTACTCTTTTTATGCGATTATTAAAAGGTTGTTGCATAAATGAAGTAAATTTAGCTTATATGTAAAAAAAAATCCTTAAGGTATCTGACTACGTTCGGAACTGTAATTTTAAACATATTAATAGAGTATGTATTTTTTTAAATTTTATATTTAGTGCCACTTGAATTAGAATATACACATAAAATTGTTTTAAGAATAGTATTACAATAAAAAAAAATTATATTTAAAAAAATTTTTTGATAAAAATTGAGAAAGAACTACATATTTTAAAACTTTCTTTTTTTTATGAAAAATACTTCTGTAATAATATTTTACCTTATATATAGCTGATACTTTGTTGTGTCACCTCCTCCTCGTGTTGGTTAAGGTGGAAGTCAGTCTCATTAAACAGATACTCGGACGGATCCGATTGAGATCGGACATGAAATAATTATAAACAGGTATTTGGAAAAAATTACTTTTATTAGTTTACCATATTCTTAACCAGTGAAAGTATAAAAAGTAGCCAGTATCACTTTTTCTTATAAATTTTAAGGAAATGAAATCCAGCCTACCAGCCGTGGGGATCCACATCGTCCATATGTTTGTGGTGAGATTTTATCAAATTTGGCATCTTCCCGTTAACTTTACCTTTGTGTCCTTATACTCGCCTAAAAATTTCACAAAATTATTATTGAGTATGGTAAATAAATGTTTTACTTTGAAGGATCGACCCTGAACATGCTGATTTACAGTTCCATTGTCCAAAAAGTGTAAATAAGATTTCAACTTCTGGAAGAGGTTTCGTGGCATGGAATTTTTCACCAGGGTAATGTCAAGGTCTCAGCATCTGGCCAATAATCACGTTCACAGATATTTGAATGATATTCATTTAGAAGCAGAATTTCTATAAAAACACGTATTTCGTCATCAGTGGTCAAGAAATAGTGTTCTTTTTTTACATCTGCTGCACGTCGCATAGTTTCTTCTACAATGAGATCGTAAACTTCACTGGAATAAAACTGCTCAAAAAGCTCTGATGGGGTTTTATCTTTCAATGCAATTTCCATCTGCTTGAACAAGTCACTTGCAGTTGAGTCTGCCTGTGTTTCCCATTTTGATAATGAGGTGACTTATTGTTTGTCCAAAGTGACTGATGTCTTTTAGCTTTCTTAGCAAATTCGATATCGCTCTCGTCTGAGAATCTAAGCTATTTAATAATTCAAATGCTCCCTCTAACTTCAGAAACCTTTTCACTGACATAACTAAGCAGAGGTGAAACACTAGAAGCGAAATTAGTATTTTTTTTACTCTTTGTTATAAAGAGAGAAATAACGCGTCAATTGCATGCGTATCGTCCCACTGTCCTATTTAGAGGACAGTTAAAAAATAATATGCAAAAACTTACCTTAGAACACTATTGCTCTAATTAACCATCGATTTCATAACGAAAGAGGAGTATCACATAAAAACTGCCGAGCCAAGTGTCCAAAGTAAATTGAAGAATAATTATGATACAAACTGCGCCCATAAATGCGATGAAAAAGCAAAATTTCCAGAGGAAAAGGGAGGGAGGGAGACACATAACTCACCCTGAAAGAAGCTTATGCATATCCCTATATGTTCCAACTGACAAAATATTGGCCACATACAAATAATAATTTCCACATGATATATTTCAGCTGTCTTCTAAAGAGAAAAGTGGGATAAAATGGGATAAATGAGATGCAACCACTAAACCTTGTCAATGAGAAATTCTCCAATATCTTCTAATAGCTAAGCGACTATGATTCAGAAACTCATATGTGTGGCTAGTTCACTTACGTATTTGAGTTGTTCTAGCTCAAAGTTACAATTTGATTGGACTGGGAAAAATTCTGATTTAGTGTGGATAGACCTCACGAAAAGTCTATTGTTACAACTTCTCCACAGAACGTGAACAAGGATTTTTGAAATATATAATTAAGAAGTGGATTTCTTTATATTTTAATATATATGAGAGAGAGACAGTAGAAAAATTTTAACAAGACAAAAATATTGATTATTATTTCAATTGATAATAGCATTGAAAATATTACAAATTTTTCAAAAACACTAGTTCAGATTCTGTAAAGAAATCTCAGCAATAAATTGTCAAAATATCATTATTATAGAAGCCTTTTATATAAAAGCGGAACGGTTTATAAATGTGTTATTATTTCTTCATTTTTTACTGAGAAAATTGCATGTAAATATTTTTTTTATTGTAATAATATTTTGCAAATAATTTTATATGTATATGACACTAAAGTGTATATGACATTTATAATTGACACTAAATATATATATTTTAAAAAAAAGTATTCATTTACACGCTTATACAAAATTACGGTTCCGAACGTAGTCACATATCTCCACTCAGCTTTGAATTCTAAAATCTAAAAAAATCTAAAACTCGTGACAACACAACTAATTTTATAGTGGTTTTTAATAGAACGATTAATTATGATACCTTTGAATGGACCAACATACTGAAATTCTACTATCTTTCACAGAAATAAAATTTAAATAAAAATTGAAATAATTCAGCCTGTGTATTTATTACGTATCTAGAAATAAATTTGATTAAAATTGCACAAAAAAATCGATGACACCTCAGGAGATTTCGAGTTTCAAAAAGTCTCATCAAGAAAAGTAACCAATATCGTAATTAAATATTTAGAGCTATGCCTTATTCATTTACATCCACAGAGCCATGTTTTGTTCATTTGTGTTCAGAGGAGAGAGAGAGAGAGAGAGGTATGTGTGTGCTTTACTTATTTCAAAAATTTATAAACCAAATTTCCTTAAGGAATTCCAACAAATCCCTTGTGACCACATTTTGCCTTAACTAAGATTCGCAGTGCAAACAAATGTAACAGCAATCTTCCGAGAACTTCTTTACCCTTTTTACTTTTGGTTCCATTTCCTTGAATCTATTGCAGCATTCTTCTCTAATCCGATGCTTATAGAAAGACCAAAAGACAAAAAAGGAACACATCCAGGATAAATAAAAAAGGCGGGTTAAGTAGAAACTTCCTGATAAGGTAGGAAGAGAAATAAGAAAAAAAAAAAAAAACTTCCGTGCGCGGGAGGGGGCCCCCCATTCCATTTTACCATAGACCATTATTTACCAACTAGGTCGTTTTTCTACGTCGACGTTTTTATCCGTCTGTTTGTATGCCAGCGTTCGCATCTTTGAAAAGAAACTGTTAAAATTGCATTAGGTACTTGAATTATTTATAGAGGAACCTGTTTGGATTTTGGCTGAAAGGGTATTCAGCTCGACGTGTAATTCCACTTCAATCTTTTCAGTGTCAGTGACGGTTTAGGATTCTTTTTTTCTTCTTGCTTCTTTGTACATCTAGCACTCTGCGTTGACACGATACATCCATTTGGTTCTCTTAGATCTCAACGGCATATATAAAACTGGAAAATCGAATGGTGTCTATCCTCTTTTTGTATTTTTATAGAACTATTTTTTTTTTGTGCGTCTAGCAGCTGTACATAAAATTGACACTGGAAAGTTAGAATCCGGATGAAGGGGGGAGGGAACTTGTTCAAAGTGACGATGCTTGGGGATATCTTTAAAGTGACTCGAAATAGAACTTTTGAAAGGTTTATTTGTTGTTGAATGAAGATTGGACGAAGTTGATGAGAAAGTTGTATAACTTAAAAAAATCATAGAACGTTCCAATTTCCTTACAATCTATTTTTCTTTAAGTTTTACTACAGTTTAAAGTTTTTCCCAATGTAGTAATGCAATATGTGACTGAGTTTTCCAAGCAGTTTTACAAAGAAATGTATTGACTAGAGTTTAAATATAAAATAAACTATGCTACATAATTTTAGATTTAATTTAACATTTAACTTAAGCATTATTGCCTTTTTTAAAAATCTTATTATGCTAATTTTATTTATATTTATTTATTATTCTTTTATTATATTTTTCTTGGCCTCAGTGGCCTAGTGGTCATATTCACGCACTCTTGGCCAGTATCTCATGAGTTCGAGACCTAGCACCACAGAAGACCCGTAGTGAAAAGGGTTAAATCTGTCAGGTCTCATAGTCCTCCCATTGGCGTGTCGAAGCTCGGAGAGGAGGTTCCAGCTCAAGTCTAGTCATCGTCAGTTGACCATTGAAAATTTCGAGGTCCATTACCTATTGCACTTGCATTGCTTTTTTTGCGACGTTATTTAACACTTACCCGTCCCCCCGTTCTCAACATTAAATTCCCGTACATCCATAAACAATTTTTATTCAAAATCTGTTCTTTTATAGTTATCATTTTAAATATATTTATTTAATTAAAAGAAACATTATATTATTTAGTTTTGAAGGGCTCACGCGTCTTCTCATTAGCATGCGCTTTTGGGTTCTTTGGAGCCAGAATTAATGGCAACTCTTTCCAACCAAACCAAGAAGTAAAGCGTGAATGAAAGAGGCAAATTAGGGAGCTTTTAAATATCAGACATTAGAGTAAGCGTGGTGGCAATTTGGGGAATGTTATGGTAGTCCGTGATTCAAGTGTGAAGAGTTTTTGAAAGGTTAAGTGATAACCAACAGAAGTTACCTGTGACAGAGAGCCCTTAGGTCAGGGTGCATACCATTGCACTCCAGTAAACCGCAACTTCAACTAGGATTAGATTGATCGCTACTTCATTCGACATTAAGGTAGGAGTGACTATTTAATATTCGGACCTGTGATCGAATTAGAATTGAGCTTAAGCGAGTTAGTTATTGATAGTGGTCCGGGTTACGTTATTGCGGTATTATATATTATGTTAGCCACCGTATATTCTCTCGCATATCGTATTATTATCTAATCTGTTAGAGGTTTAAGTTTAAGATCTTAATAAAGTCATATTAAGATCATGGCATCTTCTAGTTCTTCATTTATTCTTACACCTCTAGCTCACGCTGATAATCAAGGAAAAGGGCACCCTAGGGGGAGTCCTTACATAGTCTCTTATGCTTAATGAATCCAGCCATTGTAACATTTCTGGTAATGAGAAAGCAGATTGGCTTGCTAAATCAGGATATTTCATGTCCCAACTTGAGTTTCATTTGCCTCTGTGTAGCATCAGAAGACTCATTTACAGTAAACTCCAAACTAATAGAGGGCGCGCCCCCCCCAGTATGGGGATGCTTCGGCAGGTGATAGGTGGAACATCTTGCTTAACAAAAGTTGTAGACTCCCCTGTTCCCTGCCTCAATCTGTTGGAGTTGAGGCTTTCGCTTACTTACTGGACATGACTATTTGAAGAGGAATTTACATCGCATTGGAGCAAAGGATTCTGCTTGTTGCCCTCTATGCCACCAGGGTGAAATGGATGATGATCACCTCAGACACTGCTCTCTCTCTATATATTTTTTAAGTTTTTTGTAGATAACCCTATGAAGGCAAATTCGGATTCTTTTTTTGCTTCGTCATCGTTTTATTGAGCTGCTCGTCGACTAATGGCTGAGATGCCAAAGATGGGCGTAGGATAAAAAAATGCTTAGTGAATATTTCATATCTCCGTCAGTTTGAGACTGAGATTTCAATAAACTATAAGGATTTTTTGTTTCTTTTCCAGTCGTACAGTTTAACTTTTTATGTGTCATTTTACAACTGATTAACAATCTATTACCTAACATTTGCCTCTGAAGTAAATATTCTTTCAATTATTTATATATTTAACTAACCAGGAACCCAATCTACATCGAACATTTTTCATCAATGGAAATAAGCTTTATATACAGTGTGTGTGAATTGAATATTTTATATAATATTCTAAGAGCAAATAACTAAAGTGATTATTAACGCCAAACTCTGAAATCTCAGTGAGGGATGTTGGTGATAGATCTCATAATTCTGATCCGTGACCAAGTGATGAGGACAACATCTGAAACCGCACCTCGGTCTCTTAACTTCTATACCGCTTCAATGTAATGACTTTCAGATATGTCGTTTTTAACGAACACCAGCCTCTCTATACGATGTATCTTCAATAGCATCAGATATCAAACGCGTGACTCTACAACACCAGACACGAGTACACGACAATGACTAAATATTCTGAAAGAGATTATTTTTTTTTGAAAAAAATAAGATGGAAAAAATTGTTATACTCGCATACTAAGTGTTAAGCTGTTTTAAAAATCAGTATTATCACTATGAGTATTGCGCTTTTGATAGTTTCTTCACTAGTAGAGTAGAGAGAGTCGGGTAGTATAGAATACCATTTACATTTTTAAAAATACACTCTACGCACAAAAA
>BMAV01021323.1:29077-57105 GCA_019973955.1 Trichonephila inaurata madagascariensis | reverse complement strand
TTTTTTTTTTTTTTTTTTTGAAATTTTGATGTATTTCCGGGAATTCTGGGAACGACAATTACATTCTCGGGAATGAAAAAACCCGGGAAATCAAAATTCCTAAATGCAAAACGTTCCTGGTGAAACTGTGCACATGAAAGTAAAATGGTCAAATACAAATGTTTATACAGAAATAGGAGGTCAAGGGTAAAATACCTGGTTTTGTTGGAAGCAAGTTAATTTCACTCATTTAACTTCATAATTTAGATTTCAAAATTAACTCAATACTTCCTTTTAAAAAAAAATATGTTTACCTTAAATATTACCATCGTAAGCAACAAGTAAAGGATACCTGGAGTTTCTCACAAACTCAGGAGAAACGTATGATGTGATCCTGTGCAAGACTTAGATAGGGTCAGATCTTACAAGCAGTTATCTGATTATCTGTCAGAAGCGTAATGATGGATCGGCCGTCGTGCACGACTTATCGGAACACAGATTTAATAAGGATCAATCACACTGACCTTCTGGCACATGAGGGGATCTTTAACGACTTTATAAAGTCACCGAAAAAATAGATATCGAATGGACGTATTTGTAGTTCCATATATAGTGTTCGAAAGAACAGATAATATCTCTCTTACTAATGTCAGAATTATAGCTATCATCGGAATATAAATGGAGCAGATATTATATTGAAAAGGAAAATGAGCCGCTGTCTTCGTAATTTAGTTTTCGAGGTACATTGTGAAAGAAAACTTTTTTGACATAAATGAAAAACTAATAATTTGATCATTTTGAATACAGTAAAAAAATTAACTTACTTAAAGGTATCCGATTACGTTTGGAACTGTGATTTTAAAAAAGCTCATAAATGGATAATTTTCATGATATTTAGCTCACTTAGATTAGAATACATGTATAAAATGGTCTTAAGGACATTATGACAACAACAAAAAAAACTTATTTAAATACCATATTTTGGCAAAATTTTAACTTAGAATAATTTTTTTTGTCAAAACATTCTCCTTTTGTAAAAAATGCTTCTATAATAATAATATTATATATATATATATATATATATATATATATATACTTATTTAAAGTAAAGACTTCTCCAGAGAGTCTGAACTAGGATTTCTGAAAAATTCACATTATTTTCAGAGTTATACTACCCATTGAAATAATTATCGGCATTTTTTTCTTAAAATTTCTCCCCTCTGTTATAGTAAAATAGGGATAAATCCTAAGTTGTATATTTTAAAAATTCTAGTTCAGCGTGTGTACAGAGGTCTGAGCAATATACAGGCAAAATATTATATTAATAGAAGCATTTTTCATAAAAGGAGAATGTGTTGAGAAAATGGATCATTCTATGTTCCTTTTTTGTCAAAATAATATACTTAAATAATTTTTTAGTGTAGTAAAATTCTTAAAACAATTTTATATACGTTTTCTAATTTTATATACGTTTCTTGATTATGGTTCAAAATAACGAGGTGTGTTGCCAAAAGCCGTCGTGTAGCTGAACAGTGTGACTTTAATATTCACTTACTCACTCATATCACTTTGAACCACGGTCAAGTGAGGATGACGACACCGGAAATGGCATCCCATCTCCGAACTTCTACATCACAACGGGAGGACTTCGAGCTTTGAAAGATTTAAAGTGCATTAGCCACTATACACGGTGAATCTTCAGTGGCTCTTGGGCTCGAATTCATGATACATTTGCCAGCCACGAGTCTGTGTCCATGACCACTAGGTTACCGTGGTCGAAATTAATGCAATAAAATATATATATAAAATAAAGTACATAAAAATGCAGTTTTGAGGATCTGTGGGAAACCATATTCAAGCAATTAAATTTCTGTACGGTGCCCTTTCCCTTTTAACAAAGAGACTAATTAATATACAGTTACTCACTGGGAGAAAAACAGAATTGTATTGGATGCCCTCAATTTTTAAAGTAATGTGTCAAGTAAATCTCAGAGCTCCTGAAATTTATACAAATACGAACCATTTCACTTGGTTGTAAGTGTTATTTCCATTCTCAATAGGATGTACAGAAACATATGGATAAAATTATTAATGAACCTCTTGATTAAGAATATTATGTCGTGGGATTTATGGAGAAGTAGAGAGCAAATACATTTCAATCTAAGACTTCAGAAATAAAAGGAAGTACGGGATGAGATTCGAAAACGGTAATGATGAATTTTTGCGTGCATTGTAGCAGTTGTCCAAGGCACTGTTTTTTTAATGCTGCTCATGACTAAACGTTTTAAATTATAGTCCTGATTGGAAATCCAACTATTAAAAGCGATATTTTTACTTCAAAAATTATTTGTTATGAAAACTAATGTGTTGATAAATTAATGCAAATTATTATTTAATATGAAGTTTTCCATTTATTAACACATCCAATCCAACAGAGACGACCTATCCAGTTGGAAAATTTAGATCTTCCTACCTTCCTTCCTCAGTTTCTCGATAGCCCAGGGCGGGCCTTCGAATTCTTAAGAAGCCTTTTCCAGGCCAGCCTTCTTCCTGCTAGTGTTCTACAATACTTAGTTCTCAAAACTAGGAGATCTTTTTCTAGGCCATCAATCTATCTGACTTGGTCTGCCCTTTTCTTCGTGTGCCAATTGGTTGAGCATTGACGACTTTTATAGTAAGGCGGATTTCGTTCCTTTTGACAATGTGACCTGTCCATTGAATTCGTGCTCGGATATATTTTCTTCTTGAAACTTCATAACAAAAGGGGTGTTTTTTTTTCTATGGGGAAGGTTTTAACCCCCAAACCTAAAAAGTCCGGTCTTATTTTAGTCGCCTTCTAACGACATGCATAGAAAATTTAGATCAGCCAAGTTTTATACGTTATGTCAATTAATAAATATGACGACTCATGATGTCTTAACCACAAAATTAAGCTTGCTCTGTCCAGAAAAGCTTTGAAAAATTTGTATGAATACTCACATTGAAACATCATACTTCAGATACTCATTAGGATTTTTCTTACGTAGAGATTGAATTAGGGTGAAAGTTTTGACATTGAGTGATATATCTAGCAGAAATTTTGAGAACAATTGTTTCAATTGAAAGGCTCAGACATAAGACCCAGAAACAGACGTTATTAAAATTTTTTACTCAACCAAAAAAGAAAGTGAAAGCTTTCTCATAATTCACTTTAAGTATGCATAAAATAATTGCAATCTCAAAAATAATTACCACTCAGATATTTCAAAAAACAATAAAATTCGGGAGATTTGATTTAAATTTATGTTGCACTCTTCAGTAACACGAGAACTATTAGAGATGGATATCTTAATTTTAAACAAAGTTCTAGAGCGATATTAATCAACATATCAATATATAATGAAAATTCAATCAAAATTATTATAAATAATGCAGTAATTTGTTTCTCACTAATAATGCTTCAATGAGACT
Organism: Trichonephila inaurata madagascariensis; assembly: GCA_019973955.1. Taxonomy (NCBI): domain Eukaryota; kingdom Metazoa; phylum Arthropoda; class Arachnida; order Araneae; family Nephilidae; genus Trichonephila; species Trichonephila inaurata. Next base: position 53,676 of record BMAV01021323.1, on the reverse strand, counting down.
TACTACATATTATAATTGTAGTTGTTGCCGTGTTTTTCCCGAAGGGAAGGAATGAAATTTGCCAGAGCCTGAGACAAGTTGGACTTCTATAGGATAGCTGGCAACACCACCTACCTCCACCTCCACAATTTAGGCATGTAACTAGAGGGAGGGAAATATTCTCCAGTTCCCTGCACCCGTGGTTTCTGCTGTGACAGCCCACAAGACTTTCAGACCAGCTGATTTAAGAGCACGTACTCCGTTTGTACTCGGATAGTATTTGGGGGAATCTGGCATCAAACCCAAGCTTCCGGTCTGGAGTCCGATGCTCTAACCACTAGGCTGCCCACGGACCCTACATATTATATTTTATAAATAAATTATAATTCCTAAAAAAACATCAAAATATTACAAGAGGAATTTTGTTCTGAAAGCTCATTTCAATGAGAAGATCACTTGAGGACACTGCCTCGTGTATGAAATTAGGCCTCACCTGCAACCCTTTTAAGTAGACAGTACGTAGAATACATTGTGAAATCTCGAAAAAAGGTAACATGTATCAAATGTAATTAACACTGTGACTCATCATAACACAAACCTAGGTACAGACCAATTGAACCAATGGCAACTAAATGATGGTGTATGGTACCTTGGCCTATACATTGATGATGATCATGGCATAATAATTCAGTCTTGCTACTTTTGCCAGTTGGCATATTGTTTGTAATTCCTAGTTTTTGCGAGAATATATGCAGCAGTAACATTTCGACAAATGAGACTATTCGTATCCTGATCTTATTGAGACCGAGAATAAGACAAAGTCTTTAATAAAAGCAGAAAGCAAGCTGGTTCATGCGTCAAGGTATCCGACTACGCTCGGAACCGTGATTTTGCAAACGCGTATAAATGGAAAATTTTCATGTTATTTAGTGTCACTTAATTAGAAAACGTATATAAAATTGTTTCAAGAATATTACTACAATAAAAAATTATTTAAGAACAATATTTTGACAAAAAATGAACGTAAAATGACCCATTTTCAAAACATTCTCATCATATGAAAAATGCTTCTATTATAATAATATTTTGACTGTAAATAGCTCGGACCTCTGTATAGAGGCTGAACTATAATATTTGAATTATATAGCTTAGAAGTAGATTTATCCATATTTTACTAAAACAGAGGGGAGAAATTTTAAGAAAAAAAACGCCCATAATTATTTCAATTGGTGGTAACTCTGAAAATAATGTGAATTTTTCAAAAATTTTAATTCAGACTCTCCGGAGAAGTTTTTACTTCATATAATCACATACACACACACAAAATATTATTATTATAGAAGCATTTTTTATAAAAAGAGAACATTTTGAAAAAAGGTATTCTAAATTAATTTTTGCCAAAATATTGTATATATATATATATATATATATATATATATTTGTCATAATGCTCTTAAAACATTTTTATACTTGCATTCTAATCTAAGTGACATTAAATATGAAAATTATCCATTTATGCCCTTTTTTAAAATCAAGATTCTAAACGTAGTCTGAAACCTTAAGCCTTAACCTCGCAGTTTTATAAATTTCTATGAAAAAATTATATCAGCTAGTTCTCAAGTAATAATAAATGGAAAATATGAAAAAAATGAAGCATTTTTTAAGCTGAATTTCAGTCATTTTTTTTCCTTGTTGCAGAAGTGTAACATTGAGCAGTAGTGCTGTAATTTAAAAAACTTTTTTTATATGAGGATTTTATTATTCATCATAAAATGTTTAAATTTCTTACCTGGTAATTTATTTCGTCAATAAACAAGAGGAAGCATAAAATATAATGGATTCTTTTTATAGCAAAAACACAGTCCTTGAGGCATCAGAGATTTTTATAACTGTTGCAATTTCTGGAAAAAATTTACTTCCATCTAGTGACAAAAGTAGCGTGTATTTCGTTGCAGTAATCTTTTTTTTTTCTCAGATAAATGATTTGTAGGTAATTAAAAAAAAATATTGAGTCGGTTAAATTAAAATAAATCATATGTTGCAGAAATGCAACAGTGGTATGTTAAGGGTTAAAACGTCCTTTCTTACCGTACGTTGAATAATATTGAAATAACATACTCAGAAACATTAAACTTCTGACAATTATTGACAGTGTAATGTTATTAATTTGCTTATAATTTGGAAATTAAACAAAATTTCAAATTAGTAGTATATATATATATATATTATTATTATTATTATTATTCAGAAAATAATATCGATTTTTAGTGGGTTGAAGAATTTTTGTTCTTACAATAACTGTAAAATTCCTCAACACTGTCATATCTGTTCGAATGCGCAATGTCTACACGATCCCTCTGTGCTTACACCGTGTCTTCAGGGCAAGCGGATTTCGCTATTTCGTCCAGCAACGACTAAGATTGCACGACAAAAAAGTTTTTTCATTCCTGAGGTTGCATGTTGGTGTCGATCACACGCCAAGAAGAATGGAAATTTCTTAGCCAAGAAAAATCCCACAGACTTATTCCCGGGGTAGGGGTGGGTGGGGATTGATGGTTTATTGTCCGGAATCCTATTTCCTCCTGTCCCTCCCACACCCTCTATCATACCACCCCTCATCCGTCACTCTGAAGGGGCTGCGGCTTCATTCAGTTCACTGTCGTTGCTTATGGAGGGTGTCAAAAAAGCGGGGAGTACCATTCGTTTAGAAAATTATTGATCGTATTTTCGGATAAGTATATGGGAAAGTGTTTCTCTCCTCGGGATTCAGTAAAGACGCATTTTTCTCATATCCATATTTTAGAACGAGAGGTGGGTGATGATGATATTCTGCATAACTTCGAAAAGACTCCTTTGCTGATAAAGAAAAGAACGCTCCCAAAGTATAATGACTTAGCCTGATGGGTTTTCGAAAGTTACAGTCTGACTAAACTCGCGTCGTATGCATGAAGTAGCAGCACTCAGAATATAGAGTTTAATATTATTTTATGTAACTCTTTTATCATGCCGGGTGTTTCTAACTGAATATCGGATTTTTAACGCTTTATAGAATTTATTACGCATAACTTACAAGTACAATTCGTACATCGAATGAAAGAGTCATTGAAACAGTTTTACCTACAAGCTTACAACTGTTAAATGCGAGCCCCTTTCGTCACATGGCACACATCAAGTCGATAGACGAGTTTATCCCAAACTTTGTTCAGTGGGTCTGAGGTTATTCTTGCAACAGCTGCTCCAATCCTGTGTCTTATGCTTGGAAGGTAAGCTGGAAGCAGAGGTACATGCACATTATCTTTAATGAACCCCCACAAATAAAAATCACATGGCGTCAGAATGGGTGAACGTGGAGGCCTTGCGAAACAAGCTTTATCGTGAAGCCCTTTGGGGCAAATCCATTGGTCTAGTACAGTGATGTTCAACCAATCGCCAGTGAGGCGGTGCACATTGCTGCCAAATGAAATTATCTGGTTCACTTTCTTTCAATTGAGGAAATAGCCATAGTTGTAGAGCACAAAGATAGGCAGAACCAGTTGCAGTTGGTTCTCCGAAAACGAAAGACCCATAACACTTTCCGCCCAGATATGGCGCAAAAACATTCAATTTAGGTGAGTCTCGTTGCAATTCTAGCACCTCGTGAGGATTTTCTTAGCTCCAGATGAGCGCATTATGAGTGTTCACATGTCCACTCAGGTGTCTACTGGAACTCACGTTGTACAGTAATAGCAGATCTGTCTTAGGAAACTGGGGACACAAAACGCTTTCTGTTCACTAGTCGTCATTTTTCTAATAGAGCTGATCGATGGGGAAGAGGAAAAAACTATCATACTTTTCATGCGCATGCGCACGCATGACAGCAAACAAAACTGTTTTAGTTGGTCTTTCATTCGATGCATGAGTTATACTAATACGTTAAATGTAATAAATACTATAAAGCGTTAAAACTCCGATATTCATTTATAAACACCCTGTATATTGGGTTTTATATGTTTTTCTTTTCATTATCATATCTTGTTTCTGGAGATTATTAAGGCACAGTGCTGATCCTAGCAGGTGACCAAAACAAGGAGTTGCCACATATAGTTCTATGAATCAAGTAAAATGTTTTGCGAATTTTTCAAAATAAAACTTTTAGTAAACCAATAAACACGCTGAATTTTAAATAGTTATTGAAAGGTCAAAATAAGTCCCGATTTCTCGATAGCATGGCATTATTAAAGAAAATTAGTGTACATGGTCTTGGTCCATTCTCCATTGATGTATATTCTTTACACAAATCCTTCATTTAATAACAAAATCCATGGCAGATCCGGCTATATTGCAAGAAAAGGCGTTTTTTTTTTTTTGCTTAATACAGGTACTGGTGTGGCGCATTATTGATCTATGCTAAGCAAAGGCATCTTAAAAACTATTTCTGTAGAAGTTGCTATACGAAAATTTCTAATATGGTTAATATTACCTAAGACATAGGAGTGTTTAAATTCAATATGCATTCGAGGAAATCAAGCATTTTCAATTTAATAATAGCCTTAAAATTTAGAAAAACAAAATGGTGGAAAAAACTAACATTTCTGTCCTTACATTTTTATTAATGCTTTACTTTTTACTCTTAAACATGTGGATGAGTTTATAACATCAATGTTAAGTATTAGTCAAAATATGAAAAATTCTCTAGAGGGACTGCCCGTGGTTCTTCGAGAAAAGGAGAGGATGGGTGCGTCAGCAATTTCTTAACATAATATAAACAATTGTCTAATTTTTCTGAAAATGAAAATAAAAAAAAAAGTACTCGTGCATGTGAAGAAAAATAATTTATGTTCAAACTGCTGAATATTTTAAAATTTTATAAAACAATACGCTTAGAAGTGATGATACAAATTAAAATTTTTGTAATACGTTGAAAAAGTGATAATACGATTGACACACATTTAGTATATTTCTCCTTAGAACATTTTTTTTTAGTTTGACCTTTATCTGTAGAGAAGGAAACATTGAGATATAACTATACGGGACTCATCCGAGACCCCGTAAGCGGAGAGAATAAATACTCTTCAGACCTGTTAATTAATATCCACTGAAGAGCAAGACTAATTCCATCAGCCACGTAATTCCGGCTCCGAATATCAAACTCAAGGATAAATTCAACAATGAATAAATGATAGTTTTAAAAAAAAATTTTAAAAAGAACCCACGCTTTTATAGTAGATTGCACTAAAAAAAATGAAAAATAAATTCTAGTTTAAAAAAAACAACTAAAAACACGCTTTTATAGCTAGAAGGAGTATGGAATGAATTATTCAAGATTGTAGTTCCCATTCTAAATTCTGTACATGCATAAGGTAAAATTTATAAGTCTTTTTTTTCTCTAATGAGGCTACGTATTGACACTTTTTATCTATGCAGATTTGAAGACCTAGTTCATTTCCCAAGAACTGGTATCACTTTTTATTTCGGCACCGTATAGGCGATACCAATTGCCACAATTAATTTTGTCGTCCAGTTTCCTCCTCGGAGGAAGGCACCTGAGCTCTGAAGATGCGAAATTGAACTGATGAATTTAATTTTGCAGAGGATATCCAAGCCAAACGGGCACTCCAAGGGATTTTTTTACATGCCGCATAATCATACGACATGACCGCTGTCAATTTTCTGCATCAGGAAAATCCACCAGGACGGTACCGGACTTGGACGGGAGTCGAGCCTACAACCTTGGGTGCTGAAGACAAGCGATAAACCAACTACGCCACCCAGTCGGCTAAATCAAATTTGGACAATATTTTATTCTAAGATAAAAGCATTTATGTCTATCCTTATATAGTGATCCACACACATATTCTTCATTATGTTTTTTAGCCTATAGAGATTAGTATACTAAAATGGTTTCAATTTTCTTCCCAATTTTTACTATAAGTTTAAATTTATTTTTTTGCGGATCAAGTCTTGAGAATCAATTTAGAATTGGTTTCTTTACCCGATGGAATAACTTTAGAAAAGCAATTAACTTTGGTATTAAAATTTTATTTTTGAATATATAATGTAATATGAAAAAATATTTTGGATATTATTTTGTTAACCACATTGCAATATCAGTTTAAAATGTTAGAGTCATTTTTTTCCCTTAAGATTATTTAGTTCAATGAACTTAGTTCGAGAAAATAATAATTTAAAATTGTATAGAAAGAAATCTAGAGCGGCGGACCCGGCCCGAGGGGACGGTTATAAATTCGAATGCGGTAAGTATAAATACGAAAGTGAGTCGGAAAATAAGTTTCCCCTGTCGTATGAAAGTCAAAACTTAGAATGAGGCATTACAGATAAGACATAACTTGATTTTTTCACATTCTTAGATGGACCAAGTACATTGAAACATTTGTCATACCACTTAATAGGCTTCAAAAAGCCCCCCAGGAAGAAATCAGAGCTTTGTAAACGGAAGAAGAGTTTAACGACTATGGGCGAACGACAAAACAGCAGGTGAATCGATACATCATTGGGTAGAGGTTGAGAGTGATCACGCGCATGGATTCGGAAAAGGTGGCCTGGACTTCTCAGATCTGGCATTATGTGGTCGGATGGCAATGCGACACCACACTCTGTAATGGCGATACAAAACCATATTTGCAACTTTTGGTTAGAAGCACCTACATCAGTAGCGCCCACAATAGTTTTCCAGGGTCGAAAGTCCAGAATTTTGGTAGCCTGCTCCAATAAACCGTCCAACATATTCCTTCGATTTTGCCGATTTTCGGGAACAAAAACAATACAAAATTAATTATTGAAAAAATAATTAGCATTAATTAATAAAATTAGTTTTTAATAACAAATACATAATTAAATTTTACGCAATATATTCATAGGATTATAACCAATCGAAAAAAATCAAGGGCTATGGGGGGTGCCTGGACCCCTAGGCCACCCCCTTGTGTGCAGTACTGACCTACATCAACCGCCATACAGTCCTGATCTCGCACCAAGGGACTTTCATCTGTTTCTAGCTTTGAAGCTTGTCGGAAGGCCCTTTGGAAGCAACGCTGAAGTCAAACAAGCCGTTAACGCTTCTTCCGTATGTAAAGCCCTGAGTTTTTCCTGGAGGACATTTTAAAGCATATCAAGCGGTGTGACAAATGTTTCAATGTACTTGGTACTTATGTGGAAAAATAAAGTTATGTCTTATCTTTAATGTTTCATTTTATTTTTTGACTTTGATACACTTCTCTGACCACAGTCGTCAGGGGAAACTTATTTTCCGACTCACCTTCGTATATACTCATTTTTCGTTTTATTTTGCAAGCAAATTTCTAATGATAATGGGAATTGCTTTAACTATTTCAATTATAATGAAAATTACATTTCCTATTTCAATGATAATAAAAGTTACATAACTTATTTAATTCGTTATACCAATGGATGAAGAAAATTTTTTATAAAAAGATGAAAGTATTAAAGAAGATTCTCAAGAAAAAGTTGATTATTACTATTTTAAAATTAAATTTAATGTTATTTTTAATATTTGTTTCATTTTTACGCTCACATTATGCATAGAATTTAAAACAATGTTTTCATATTGAAAGAAAAGTAAACGGTTGCTATGTGTTTCTATTTTTGTAAATCATTTCGATCAATTAAGCGAAAAAAAAAATTCAAAAATTCTATTTTACTAGATTAATTAAATTAATAAATTAATCTTATAACAGTAAATGAATATATGTCACTAATGAAACATTAACAATAGATCATATAATTAATTTTTTCTGTAGTTTTAGCTGTGAATGTAGTTTTTTCCGAGTAATTTTTTCCATAATTAAGCCATACATTTGCACATAAATCCACTGTATTAAATATCTGTATTAATGTAGTTTTAAATATCTATCCTCATCGTTTCAAGCTTAAGTTTAAGAAATCCCCCACACAGTCAAACAGATAATGCAAAATCTTCTTTCCCATTCACACAAACACCAATTTACTTTGCTAATGCATTTCTAATTTGCTTACAGCGATTCTTGACAAAGTATTCGGGAGATAACAAATGTTTAGCAATTCCACTCCGAAAAGCATTGGATAACAATACACCCCACTGTCTTCACACCCCCTAGAAAATATATTCCAGCAATTTGTGTTCGATGTCATTGCGAATAAAGCTTTTAATTTAGAAGCTAAATAAAACCCCGCCGGCGACGTTACGCCACCAAGCCATAAATGCCTACAATCGCCATTTGTATTCCTCGCAATCAAAAGCAAATGGAAGCAAAAGCATATATTCTTTTGCATTAATCACCTCGCTTATATCCCTGCCGCAACCAAACGTATTCCGATCTGGTATTCGTGGTATGTGGTTAATGTCTAAGAAGAATACGTCTTCCTAACTTCACTGACAGTAACGAAGGAGCGTGTCCCAGTTTAGATAAAAATTTCCCCACGTGCCGGATTAATCGTCCTGCTCAATGTCTGGCAGGGGTCCAGCACACACTGGACTCAAGAGCGTAGTTTTCCGGATCCTAACACATCCCTGAACAGTAAGGGAAGGATTTGTGAACAGGAATGTGCTCCGGCTGACATAATCTGCAGATTTGATAACTCCCACGTGACTGGAATGGATGGTTTAAATAAAATCATCCTCATTATTTATATGTGTGGTTCGAATTACTTGTACCGGTAATGCTCGAAGTAGGAGTGGCAGCTGGCTGGAAATATTGCTAATCCCTCTGATGTGAATTTTTGGTTAGAGAAGTATATTTATGAGGCTTGTCTAGCTTGGGTATTTGTGCTGGTGAAAGCTCTCTGATTCTATTGCTTATTAATTTTCGTTGTATTGAAAAGTGCTAAAGTATAAAATTGTTTTATTTACAGAACGAAATGTCAGCACAATAACTATATTAATTTATTTAAAATCTCTAATACTAAGGAAATATAATATGGAGACCAAAACAATAATGTTAAAAAAATAGTGTGAAAGAAGTCATTTTAAAATAAATCCTGATATGGTCAACTAAAGTGATTTTGAATAATATTTTAAAAAATGTGACTTCATATTTACCAAGCAGTAACACTATTTGCGTTTCATATAACAACATATGCACACACACACATGTGTATACGAAAGTGATTTTGGGGGGGAAAAGTACAGTTTTGCAATACAAAACGAAAAAAACACACAATATATTGAAAAAAAAATAACTCTACTACATACAAACATCTTCCTTCACTTTTCGACTGAATCGACTTCTATATTTAAACATTTGTTGTAATTGTTCGTGAATTCTTTTATTATACTTTTCTGCCACCAGTATATTAAGACAAAAGTTAACTACATTCTTCAACACTTCATCAGTTCTAAAATGTTTACTGCCCAGAAACCTTTGTAAAAACTGCTCGGGGAAAAGATAATAAAGCGTAGGAGCCAGATCCTGACTAACCAGATGGATGATTAAACTTTTTTATCCTAATAAATCCAACAATTCTTGTGTTGTAGCAGCAATGCGTGTGAAAGTGGGCATTGTCATATATAAAAAACTACACTCTCTCCTGAAAGCATTCTTCTCCACCTGTTTTGGCTGACTCACCACAATCTCAGAGTCTCGCAATAACGATTTACATTGAACACATCAAAGTTAATGCACAGGAGACAGAAAATTGTATCATGGCAATTCTGAATCTCGGAATTGGTATGGCAATTGTTTAAATGTAGGAGGTGCTTGAGTAGAGAAGTGAAGGAATTTTAGGGGGTGGGGGTATTAAAAAAAATTCCTTTTTTCTCCCAATTAGTATTGTGTTTTTCATTTCGAAAAAAAATTTCTTTATACATAATAATGGAATTTTCTTTTTGGGATAAGTTAAACGTGCCATGACAATTAATAGTCATTACTTGATTGGCTTCAATAAATAATTAGAATTTACATTTTAAAATTATATATTTGAAAATTATGTCTTATTTCTAATATTAAATGCATTTAGAAAACATTTTAAGTATTACAGATTCATTTTATATATTGCTATGTTAATTATGCTTATTAATGTTTTTTTTTCTTTTTAGCATCTGGGGACCCCCTCATTCCGCAGTTGAATTTAATCAATAGAATCTCTAAGTCCTCATGTTTGCACGGTGTGGAAATATGGAGATGGGTGCCATCTCAAGTATTGACCTCGTCCCCTTATGTGTTTAAAAACAAAAGTACAAAACTCTCACCAATAGTCCTAGCGTAGCCTTCAAATGCGATTTAGTAACAATAACTCAATTCAATCCTTAGCGTTATTGTTGCACAAATTACTTCTAATTGTTCCAATCTCATATGGAATTTGTATTGAATGTTAATTTTCTAACTAAATGTCCCAGTATTATTGTTTTTGGTTAGTTGATTTCAACATTTACATGTACGACATTAACCAATATTTGGGTACGGGTAGTCTTTTGGAAAATGGTCTTATGTACAGCATTTTCAGAACATTTTCTTTAGTTTGATTGATGATCTTTTAAGGTTTTCTGTTGAACATTATTTCATTGCAACATATAACTGCTTCAATTGTGAAGATGTCATTTAAAAATAATATATTTTATGAGGAACACTTTTTTAAGGTTTCCGACTGGGTTCGGAGAAAATTTTCTAAAATAAAACTTAAATAATCATTTAGTCATTATTTTTTTATTAAGTATGTTGCAAAACTATGAAAATACAGCAAGAAGAATTTTTTGAAAGCTTACTTTACAAAATATTGAGAAATTTCTACCAAAATATTACAAAAAATTGCTCTTTTTCAAACAACTTTAATATATATATATATATCCCAAAAATAAATAAAATGTTTGCAGGAATATAATTCTTTAACGTTTAACTATGCATTTATGATAAAAAATCTGAAATTCTACTGTAAAATTATTAAATTAAATACAGGTGTTCGAGATGAAAAAACCCAGAATTTTCTTTAAAAACTTTTTTTCATATAAAATTACACACACACACACATATATACCTTAATTGAAAAATTACCCTTCTCTTTTAGAGCAGAAAGCATTCATTATAGTACAAAGAACAAACTCAAAAAATTTCATACGAATATTTCACATTTACTTTTAAGAAATATCACTCTTACCGTTAACCATTATATTCAAAAATAGCATTCTTCACAAAATGCAAAATAAGGTTTATATTTGCAATAAAACTTTTTAATGATTTAGGAAGGTTTTAAAACTCTCCAGATTTGTATGTTGTGCCTTCCTGAACCTCATACTTCAAACTTTTACAGATTTGAAGAGCCGTTCTGTTTTTACGAGACAGTTTCTTATCTGGTTTAGAATGCCTCGTAGAATCAACAATTCTCGTTTTTTCGAGGTACCAAAAATATTATTTCATTTCAGAACATAATTTCATTCCTAATTTTTAAAGTAGAGATAATAGACCAGCAAACCCAGAATTAAGAAGTATTATTGCGATATAATTCCTTAAACGGAATGTTTGTTGCTCAACAATGTTGACTTTCGGTATTATACTCCACACGACATTGTTAAGACGTTCATTGCCGTTCTGAGCTTTCCCATGCAGACATTTTCTTAGGAGATTTTGATAGCAAAGTTCCTTATAAGCCTTTTTAATAGAATTCATGACTGAATTTGGAAGATCCGTTGATATTTCTATAAAGGTACTCCAACAAATACTGCTCTCTGGAAATCTCTTCTTTTTTGGCCTCATTGATCTTGTTTTTGGCATGACAACTTTAATTTAATTAAAAATAACTATAACTCTATATAAAAGTACCAATAAAAAAGTTATAAAGAGATCTAGTTTTGAACACAAATGTTAAAAAGATAGCAACTCGTTTAAATCAAAACCAACATTGCAATCATTTAACTGTTGCCTATTTTAAAGCAAAATACATCTATTAAAACATTTATAAAGTGAAATAAAATTTACTAAACATAAAAAGAATTCGTGAAATATTTTAAATGAATAAAAATCTCATTTTGCCGGTGAAAATCAACCTAAAACTCACCCTTCCGGTTTCGATTTGGGCTTATTACCTCAAACAAAAACAGCTATAACTTTTTTTCTAACTGACTCAGAATTAAATGTACGATAGTTTTGGAAAGCTTATTAAACAGGCTACAAAAATAGACTATAAAATAAATTTAGATTTTTTTTTTATGAAAATGGTGATTTTAAACCAGTCGGATACCTTAATTGTTTTTTAACAGAATACATCTTTCGTCATTAGTGTTAGATTTCATTTTTTATTGTCTTTGCTATAAACTCTTCACTTTTATAAACACAGTCGGACCTTTATATAACGAAGTCGTTAAATTCCGGAAAAAAGTTGATTCGAATCCTGGAACTTGCCTCTGCTCCTGCCATTCAGACTAGATTTGGACGAGTAGTCGAAATTTCTCAGAAGCTTTTGTTGTACTGATTGAATTCCTCTAGAATTTGAGACCTCAATGATGGGAGGATGTTGAAAACCTGAGATCTAAGGGAGCCTCAACTACCAGCACCATCTTGCAAATCGATGTTGTTTTCTGTAAGTGCGCGTTGAATACTTATATATAATCCAAGTTCTAAATGCGCCTAACTCTTCTAAATCTTGTAAATTTATTTTAATATAATTTACTGAAATTTCAAATAGACTTTTCATTTTGGATCAAGTCATTTCTTTTTAACTCGAAAAAGTAAATCAACTTATTGCTATTTGAACTCGCAGTTTGAACTTTTTCTTTGCCTATTTATTATTTAAGAATTACTTTTACATTTAGTTTGGAAGTAATAAAATTTGTTAAAAAAGAGGTGGAGCGAATGCAAAAAATAGAAGAAATCATTAACAAATCAATTCGTACTGTAAAAAAAAATAATACAATTGCTTCTCTAAAGTTATTATCTACCATGGCATTATTGCTAACACTGTCAAGAAATTGGTCCGTCTAATCTCTCTCTCTATGTATATGTATATAACGTTGCAGTAGTGACCAATTTACGAAGAATAACTTTTGGGAATTAAATTCATTGCTGGTAAAAGCAGGCATACATGTATTTTTGCTTTATTTTAATAATTCAATCTCATGAAATGTTAATTATACTAAAATAATGTAAGAGAGATAACATATAACTTCAAATTCCTATTCATGACTTTTATGAGTTCTGTGGTATCCTTATTTGTAGAATAATGAATAGATGGCAGGTTCCTCTCTCGTATTTTCAAAATGAATTTAAGTCTGTAAACATTAAATGTTCTTACTAGTTTATATTATGGTTATGAACAAAAGAGTACTAATTTATGTGTTTTCGTTAATTAAAAGGGAATTAAAGCTACGGAGTCCATTTGTAATAACCTTCGTATTGTTTCTGGCACTACATATTTAATAAGACGTTCAGTTAAATATGACTTCATTCTAAATCGAAATAAACCTATATTAAAACTATTTTCGTAAAATGCGTACGATTCCATAAAATACTATTGTCTCTAAAACTGCAGAAAGGAAAATTAACAACGATATTTGTGAATTATGAAGTTAGTCCTTAAGGTGACAGAAATCGAAATTCCTCTCAACAAACTTCAATACCCATACGTCCTTAAACTTGTATGGTCTTAATGAATGCAAAGAATTGCAATTAAATTATTCAATACTGATATATAGAATTTGGGACTCTAAATCACAATTCGGTGTTAAAATTTACAACATTAATATTAAAGTATCAGCAATTTAGAAATGATTATGCATAGATATTTTGCGAAAACTGTCGAAATCGTATTATTTGAAATTTGAAACATTTCATTTCTTACGATTTGTAAAATGTGTTTTCATGCTAATTGAAATGTCTCTATTTCTGTAAGTTGTAAATGTTAGTAAGATAGAATATTAAAGGGAATAGTAGATATTTTTTGAACAATATTATCACGTCAATTAGTACTTGAATTTTAGTTGATTATCTAGATTAAAGCTACAGGTTCTCAGAGAAGTTTTCTTCGGCAAGTATGGGAATTTGCATGTGCTTTCAGATCATTTAAGCATATTCTTACTCTTCCATTTGTCTTCTCCTAATATCCTGTACTCCTTTCTAACGTTTAATAAGTAAACGTTTGACACATGTAAATTATTGTGAAAGCCTGTTTGTAATGTTCATGTCCGATTTAGTGGCTTATCCATTCATGCTGCTTTGGGATCCTCCTGAAAACATCAACGATCCACGAGGTCTTCACCTCAACGAACATGAGGAGGTAGTAGCCCACACAGGAATTTTTGAAACGGGGTGGGGGAGGGTCCAGGGTCTAAGGTCTACCATTCTCGTATCGAGCTCCATTTGGTTTTGTCGATTTTCGAGAACAAAAACAGTAAAAAAATTAGTTATTCCATAAATAAATAGCGTTAATCTGTAAAATTAATTATTAATAACAAATTCTTAATTAAATTTTGCGTACTATATACATAAGAGTATAATCAATCGGAAAAAAAATTAAGGGTTTTAGGGGGGGATCCGGTCTCGAGGGCCCTCCCCCATTGGATGGAGATACTGTGAATATATTTTTATGCATTTAGATTAATTCCATGAATTCATACAGTGATCTCGGTTTTTATAAAATACAGAAGATTTCTATTTTTAAATACAGTTTATTAACAGCAACGTAAACATTCTAGAGCTAGAATGTGTTCACAACAATAACTCTGCAGTTACGATTAAAACTTTCGCTTCCAGAGGTTTTTTATTTCTTTTTTTCTGTTGAATTACCACTTTCAATTCTTATTTTAGCAAAGACCGCATTGCAAAGTGACTGAGCTGCTGGAAGTTAGATAGAACTGTATGAAAAATTTTCCTTATACATCTCGTGGATGTGTACTGAATAATTTCTAGTGCAGGAGTCAGCAAATGTTCGCGAGATAAGAGCCTTGTAAGTGAAGCAAGATAATTAAGGTATCCAAGAGACATTTACATGCATACATGAGGGCAGAAGGAGAGGGTTCTCCAGTTATGATCGTTATCAAGATTGCTGAACTCCGATGATTTTTTTTTATATTACTTCAATTATATTTTATACAAAGTATTGTTTTTCACTCCTTCCAAAACGAAGATTATCGAAAATGATTTTTTTTCTGTGGATCAATGCAAGAAATACCAATATCAAAATACCATAATGTTGATGAATTAAACTTTCAAGCTTCATGAAAAAGTTTCCGTAACAATAGAAATAGTGTAAGTGCTTTATTTTAAAATTTCAAGTTCACAATACTGTGGCGGTGTGATATCTATATAAACTAGTACCAAACATCACGCGAAGAGGATCGTTTTGGCGTGGTCGATTAAATACCTGCCTACGGAACGTACTCAAATCGAATCTTCCTTCTTTCATTGGTGATCTGAACACGCAACCTTCTGATCTGGAGTCAGAAACGTCATTCATGTGTGACGGCTTGAGAATTGCATCATTTGTGTCTGACGGCTTAGTTGCTTTTGCGGTGGATAGATTGCGCCACGAATGCGGGACGTGAAGGGTGTGATTCCTTTGCACGGCCAGGGTCTCCAATGAATAAAGGAAGAAAGGATTCGATCTGGGTACCTTCCATTCCGAACGCGAATACTTTATCAACCACGCCAAAACGATGGTCTTGCGTGATGTTTAGTACTACTTAATATAGATATCACACCGCCACAATACTAATTAAAATTTATTATGATTCCTCCTATAATATAACATATACATCTTAAATATACCATAAAAATACTTAATGTGTTTTTGTCACTTTTGTTGAGGGTTTAAGTCCATTTGCTATCAAATTCATCTATACAGATAATAAACCATTGCTTGAAATCTCTTTAAAGAATGCCTTCTTTTGGTGGAATTTTTTACCAGTAAATTTGATTTTTACTGCTTTAAAACTAATTTTAATATTTTCATTGATTCTTAACAAACATTGTTTATGAAAAACAACTGAATGCAAAGGTGCTGTGTTAACTCAATCAAATGCTTATATGTGTATGGAAATAAAAGTATTTTTTTTATTTTATTATAAATGAAAAAGAGAAAAGAAACAATATTTTTAGTAAAACATAAATATTTGTAATAATACATAGAAGAACTCTAAAGAACTGCAACACCGTCGGTTGAAAGAGCCACATGCGGTTCGCGAACCACTGTTTGCTGATCTTATACAATAATAACGGTAAAATAAATCAATTTTTCAGAGAACAAAAGAAAAAGAAGAAAAACATCGCACAGCTAATAAAAGATTACAAAAATTATTCTAGAAAAATTCAATGATTTAAATATTGGATTTATAAACAAATGAACTATTTAATAATCAGAATAAATTAAATGCTTCGAATGTTCCATTTTATTATCAATATTACCTACTTAAGTAATTGACTGTAGGTTTTTAATAATACGAAATAGAAAATCTAATAATTTAACTGTTAACGTAATTAATTATTTATAATTATTCTAAGTAACTTTCATCGCAATGCAGCATTTATTTTAGAACAAAAATCATATACAGTATTTATTTAAAACTCTCTGATTTATTGTTATGCAAGTCTAACATCTAAAACGAATAATAAAAAGTAAGAAATGTTTTTTCTACCTTATAGAAATAAAAGGAAAAAAATATGCACCAAAGATTATCTAATTCTTATTTCAATTCAATTTTTCACTTATATATATATTTTTTAATATTTTTTGCTTTGCTGTATCAATTAACTTTAGATTTTAAATAAACTTATTTATTTGGTGTATTGAAGCATTATTAATGAAAAAAAATAAACAAACTTTCGAAATTCCTGTATTGAAATGAATTCATGAATAATCTTTGATTTCATTCAAGTCCTAATGAAAAATCTTGAAAGTAATTTTTTTGGCCAAGAAATGTAGAAAATAATAGCAAAAAAAGTTCAGAAATACTTGTATTAGCTCTGAAAAAAAAAAGAACAAATACGCTAGAACATATGTGTTTGAATCGTCTTACAAATCTAAAAGTAATTAAAAATTAATGTATTTAAAAAGAGAGAAGAAAGAACGTACTCTTGTTTATCTTTGTTCTTAAAACAAAATATCGCTTCTATCTGAGGATGTCGGGGAAAAAATGTTTGCTCCTTCTGAATTAAATGTGGTATTTACAGAAATTGTCTCCCTTTTTTCATACCAATAAAATAACAGAATGTTGGAAAGGAAAACAATTTTCTTTCTCGACTTGTCTCATTCAAAATTTGTTTTTGGACACGAACGGAGGAAAAAAGAGCTTGAAGGATGTTTTTAAGAAAAAATACAAATCAGATTTTTATTTGTACAAAACAGGAAATGGAATGTTTTGACCGCCTGAAGTGATATTTAGTTTAAAAAAAACTTAGGAGAAAATGACTAAAAAAATTTAAAATTTGAAAGTTTTGTTTTTCAAACAAAGTATTATTTTATGTTCCCAAGAAAAGGTACTGATTTTAAAAAGAAAAATAAAAAGAAATTTTTAATGAATTGTGAAATATTTTGATTTGTATTTTTAATTGTAAAAAGAACTTGGTAACATAAAATTAGAGAAAAAATATTTCTTAAAATAATACATGTAAAATCATTAGTAATCAGTATTATGAAAAATTTTTTCATGAAATAAAAATAAAATATTAATGTTTTATGCACCTTGCTTTAAAGAAGCTTCTATAAAATTCACACACACACACACATTAAATTATGTAAAATTATGTAACTTCTAATTTTTAATGAATTCAAAGATTTCTGAACTTTTTGATATATATTATTAAAAATACATCAGTATTTTCTAAGTACATCTATATTTTTAAAAAAATTATACTAAAAATTGTTTTGTAAAACTGATAAATGTATTACAAAACAAAAATTATAATTCTAATTTCTCAAAATTTTTCACGAATATTTTTACTTTATTTAATAGCGAATTTATTCCCCACTAGTATATCATCAGATTTTAACATCTCCTTAATAAGATACAAAACTTAAATCTGTGCAGATTTTTCAATTTACATATCATAAATCTATTTATACTATTTCTTAAAATTATAGTAACAACTACTGTTAAAATTTAATTTGATAAAAGTGAAAATAGTTGCAATTTCAATGTTTTATTTCAGTATGCGTTTTGTATAATTTTTTGGTGTTCTAGTAATACTTAAGTATTAAAATCTTTAACATTTCAAAAATGTAACATTTCACTCATTACATTACTCACTAATCTTTACAGTCGCCCCTCTGGTACAGTGATTAGTGACGCTGATTGCGGTCCCGTAGGACCTGGGCTCGGATCCCAGAGAAAGCACGGATGTTTGTAAATGTATAGTGCCTTCACGGCATGGGGGTACTCTAAATAGCCGTCGAACCGCAGGTACTTTCGTGAGGTTGGTGGAAGGGGAAAAGAGGTGGGAGGCTCCTAACCACTCCCAGGGTGTTCTCCCTCAAAATTGGTGTGGAAACGAGCAAAATCATACTGTCACCTGCATAATGCTCAAAGCTAAGGCAAACGACAGGCTTAAAACTCTAGCCCTTAGCCACAATGAACTTCATCTGGTATTACTGTCGATCAGGTTGCAACTCTGATATTTATTTTGAACAATGTTATATTCTGTATTTATATGTAAATCCTCACATTTACGTGGCGTAGAAGTTTGGAGAGTGGGTTGCCAAGTCGTTGTCGTTACTTCACCAAGGATCATATTTACAAGTTATGTTGCCAATGGACATCACGTGCTGTTTTCGAATGTGTTGTAAATAAATGTGCCATAACATTTATATTAATAAATAATCTTTCAATGGTTTTATGGAAGGAAATAATGATTGATTAAAAATTCTATCAAGAGACTGCAATCACCGCTTTCATTTATTAAATAGACCATTTCAAGAGTGCAGGAAATTAATAATTTAAGATAAATATTCTTTTTCAATACATAAATCTGATCCAACACTGATAATCCTTCATATAGTTATATGTAAACAATCACATTTTACTACATACAAATAACACCATTTTTTGTTTAGTGATCCCAAGTCAATATTAATTTGAATACTTTTCTTCACTGCCCTTGTCATAAATATTTAATACTATACAAACAAATGTTGAGAGCAGCGATTAATCTGATTTTGCTTTTTCCATACAAAAATTACACTTGTTCATTATGTTACCTAACAGAATACAGCATAAATAGTTAAATGCAATCTCATACATATCTTGCAGAGATCAAAACCTCGTATAATTACTTAAGGACTACTAAAATAAAATCTTTATGAATAGGTACTCAATTTTTGTATTTAAATATTTATACAACAGCTTTTGTGGATATTACGTCATTAATAATTACCAAGCTAAAGATTACTCTTACGACTCCATGAAGAATTACCCCCATGAGGAGTTTAATTACCTTCTTTTTGTGTTTTGAAACACTCGATCATTTCTTTTCATTACAAACCATTTAAGGACTCCTCACCACATAATCCCGATTTACAAATTTACTTTAGTCATTTCCTTTCCATTTCTGGAATCTTCAAAACTGATTTCAGGATGATTGCTTTTTCTGTGAAGCAGAATCATGTTTAATGTAACAGAAATCCAATAGCAGTCACCCACGCAAATTTCTAGGTCGAAAAAATGTTTTCTACTTCTATCCCTGATATTTGATTTGCGTCGAAAATATAAAGTATTAAATTATTTACTCAGAAATAGAAATTTGCTTTTTTAAAAATTTGTTTCTGACTTTCTTTTCGGTTTGTTTTGAAAATGAATTACTATGGTGCTTTTCTGAATATGAATAATAATTTCTTCATGAAATAAAATAAACATCCATCTATAGGTTGTTGTTTTTTAAAAAAAATACGACGTTATAATAGATTATAAATGATATATATATATATATATATATATTTATATTTTTTCCGGTGAATTAAATTATCTTTTTCCATTGAAAATATCTAAATTACAAGAAAGACAAAAATAATATAATGCCCTTAAGAATCTTGCGGTTAAATACGTATCTAATCGTTTCATCTTATGTGATATTCAGAAATGTTTATCAGAGAGCTTATTCAATAAAAAAAAATGTAAAATAATTATTGCACATGTTCAGTTTACTACGTAAAATTATATTTAAACTTGGTATAATATTGGATTGATTTAATATTGGGCAATATTATTTATCAAAAACAGAGCAAAAGCGATATAATTTGAACTTTTAATCCAAAAAAGATTATTATTTAGTAGACTAAATGACTTTTTCTATGAGGTTAGACGAGTGTTTCTCAAAGTTTCAATATTCGCGACCCAAAATTCAATCATTCTTTTCATCGCGTCCCCCCTCCCCTAACACAATAACAATTCATTGAATTCAATAATACTATACTTTGATGCTATGAATACGATACGACTTTAACTTTTTAAATGCCACCGGCGTATATAAACGTCTCGCTCAGCCCAAGCATTAATTTTCCTCGACGTATATATACGTTTTTCCGAAGTACGATCTTTTCTGTGCACAGCTATCCATAAAATTATTCTGAAGGTTTTGGAATGCAATAAAAGGACCTTGACAGTGTTTACTTATTTCAGATTATTTGCTTCTTTAAGGGCGGCCGCGGATACGCGCGAAAGCGGGGGGAAGACGGTTGGCATCGGGACGTTAATAGTGTAACTATCATTTGTGGCTTTTAAAGGATTTATTATAAACCGTACAAATTATCAAGATAAGCGTTTTGTGTATACTTTTTGTATATAATTTTATAAATGATAATCCTCTATGGGTTTAATCGTAATTATTAAACGTAATTATATTAACTTAGTATTGTTAAATTAATTATAAAATACATTGTATAGCACTGATACAATTATAAGTGTAATATATCAGTGTAAGTGTGTACTTTATTTTTCAAATTTATGTCAGAATGTATTTTGTTTGTTTACTTTCAGTAAATTAATTTTTTCAAGTAATCTGTATTCGACTTTTCAATGTGCTTGCGCCCCCCCCCCCCTTGCACAGTTGTCACGCCCCCAAGGAGGGCGCGCCCCACAGTTTGAGAAACACTGGTTTAGACTATATATATATGTATATATATATAAATTAACACAAAAGGGAAAGGGATTTTGGAGGAACTGTTTAACATATAAATACCACAAAATCTGGCGTATAACGCGCACTTTTAACACAAATAATAAGATCGAAATTTACGGTTGCTCGTTATACGCCGGGTATAACAATGAGAGGTATAAAATTAAGGAAAAAAGATAAGCACATGTAAAAAACTAAACTTCTATACATATCGAAATACTTTCTTTAAAAGAAATGACATTTCTAAGGAACTTGTGGCCGTGGTAGCCGAGTGGTATAAGTATCGGATAGTGGCTTGCCTTGTCACGAGTTCGAGCCCAGTACCACTAAAAACCCACCGTGTAGGGGTACGATGCACGTTAAATCTGTCGAGAGCTGAAACGTCCTTCCGTTGGTGTGGTAGTCAGGAGAGGGAGGAGCAGTTCATGTGTCGTCCACGTCACTTGACCGTGGTTCAAAATTATGTGGTTCGTCGCCAAAAGCCCTCGTGTAGCTGAACAGTGCGACGTTAATTTTCAATCAATCAATCATTTCTAAAGAACTTAAGGTGCTGTAGTTCTAGAAGAATACTATTTTTTTCTAAAGCTTGGAATAATACCTCGAAAAAATGACTTCAAAAAACAAGAATAATGCACAAGTACATTTCGGGTTTCTTTATAAAAAAGGGGGTGCGCGTTATATGCAAATATAGCTAAAAATTAAAACTTGTGGTTGGAAAATATAGTTGCGCGTTATACACCGGATTTTACGGAAATTAAAAGTAAAGGTGCGTTATAAGTAGATTCTTACAGAATTAAAGGAGAGCGCCTGCACGGACTGCGTGAGTCGACAAATCTCCGAATGTTTCTCCCACATGGGTTCAAGGTTCAGTTCGTGAAAAGCTTGCCAGTGAGGCTCCTCGCTAGCGCATCAGGGAGGGGGCTGATTTCACTCACTAAGAGTGGGTAGGTTGCTCTGAAGAACTCCCGATAGTACCTCTCGCCGTCACATGGTGGATTCGCTCGTCACAGCTCCACCGAAAACTATATATATATATATATATATATATGTGTGTGTGTAATAATTCCCTCTAGTATCCTTTTTAATATAACTCTTTGTACGAATATTTAAAATAACTTTAATTCTTTAGTTTAAAAATAACATTGCAATCTTAATCGTAATCGGCTAGTCCGAAATCCCTGTCCCGCCCATTCTATCCATTCAGAATTAATATTACGTAATAAACCACTGCCGGTATAAAAGCAAAAATCTCATGTAATCGCTCTATTTGTGTGCTTGCCTTCATCATGTAATTCAGCCGGCTGCCACGCGTTCTGTGTTTGTCTTTGTCTGTGTTGTGCCGTCTATCTTTATATTTATGTGTTTCCAAGATGCAATAAACTGGATTAATGTCCCAGACTGCTTTATGTATAGTATTAAATACGAGACATCCACCAACATAGAAAATGTATCTAATATACAGTCATGCACATCGCCATCGGCCACGCCCTATCCTTTGGTTCGCTACAATATTATAGAAATCCACTCGCCACGTCTTACAATTATTTTTAACACTCTCCAGAAATATTACAGAATCATTTCATATATATATATATATTGTATGTTGTAGCGTCGCTGCTTAGCTAGCTGTCTACTACATCTCTTTTCTTTCCCGGCACTCTACGCGAAAGAATTACCGTATGGTTTCTCCTTCAAAGGGGGTATATATAAGACTCACCTGTTTAAATGACTGTCCATTATTTTGTTCTATATAACACGCGGCCATACTACGCATGTGTGGATGGGGTGTTCCTCTACTGTGAGTAGGAAATGCTAAGAATTGTGTTCTTTGTGTGGGAGTAACATGTCAAATTATGGCCCCTTCATATGGGTATTTGACACCTGGCAAAAAGAGGGTCTCGGGCCAAACGGGACATTACCCCGAAAGATCCAATGGTGGTTGGGACTTAGTTCTTAAGGCCTTTTCGCAAGTACACGTTTGGAGCAATTCGTGCAATTTTTACTCAGTTGCCATAGCAACGGCTTTAGAACAATTTTTTGCTAGTGAGCTCAAAAAATTGTTCCAAATAAAAGTTGCTTGAAATTCCAGCCAATGGGGTTCTTCGGCATCTTACGTCATAAAGAAGATGGTGGCTCTAAATTCGTGGATATGGTGTGTGATATTTTAATGGTGTATAATATTTTAAACAGAATGGTGCTCCATTTCCGTTTACGCCCAGTAACAAAAGCGCGAGTGAGATAAAATAAATAATTTTGGATGTTCATTTTCCGAAGCGGAAAAATCAACCATTAACTTTTCAATGTGGATATAGAGCACAGCTGACGTCAGAGCATGTCGTTTTGTTTCATCAATCCTTCCCCCTTAGATTAGGCTAAACATTGGAAGAAAAAGTTGCACTGAAAATGTACGTGGGATACGGCCCTTAGGTTGCTGTGTGCAGGTCTATGTTTCTTACAATCAGAAATTAAAGAGGAGTAAGGGAGGCCCTCCCAAAAGGTTTAAAGAGGCAAATTAGAAGGTGAACGGTGATCAGCGATATCGTCGAGATCAGTGAGAGACAGACAAGAAACTTTGCTTTACTATTTCAGCACACCTTAGACGTTAACGCAGATCCATTTTTAGAACATTTAGAAAGAACCCAACAGATGACGATACAAAATATTTGATAGCTAGATGTGTAATTGCTCTTACTTATAGATACAATAACTAAAGGTGCCAATTTACTATACAAATTGTTAATAAAATGTCATTTCACTAAAGCTGTGTGATCCATCTCACTACCTCCAAGTGAGTGAGTGAGTGACTATTAATGACCCACTATTCAGCTACACGGAGGGCGTTTGGCAACGAACTTCGTAATTTTGAATCATAGTCGATTGACTAGAACGACACCTGAGCTGGCACTCTACATAACTTCCACACCACATCAACGGGAGGACGTTTCAGCTTCAGATTTAACATGCATTGCACCCCTACACCTAGTCTTCAGCGGTATTAGGTTCGAAATCCCAATACGCCGGTCAGAACTCATTACCTTGACTACTAGGTTACCGCGGTTTCCATTACCCTCAAAAATAAATAAATATGGGGTTACTACATTTCGCTATATATAACACATTAAATGTATAATTATGTATAGCTGTTACCAGCTCGCTTAACAGGGTGCTTCATGACATTGTATGTCTATCTAGTGATTTTTTTTCCAATGATATTTAAGTCCAAGCATTAAAGCTTTCGATTGTATTAGGAAACATTCTTACGCAACCTTATTTTACATATTTTCATCGTATTTTAATTAAAAGAGCTCAGTACTTGAATTTCTAAAACACAAGTTTAATTATCTCTTACTCCCCCATCCATCATAGTAGATAACAGCAAAACTCGTTCTGAGCAGATTTCTACTCAATAAAAGAAACATGCTTAAGAAGTCTCTCTTCAGTAGGACTAATAGCTAAAATGTAGGAATACTTTAAATCTAAAGACCCTCCCTCCTTGACCCCCTTAAGTATGAAATTCTAGTAAACTCGTTCTTAGAGTATTTCTACTCAAGATAAGAAACTTACTCCGAAAATTTCAAATCAGTTGGTCTAATAATA
>BMAV01021323.1:0-25712 GCA_019973955.1 Trichonephila inaurata madagascariensis | reverse complement strand
TGTCCTCACATGAAGTGATGCACTGAGGTGGATGCGATCGACCACGTTGGTCCTTTATATCATCCTGCATCCAACGGTCACATATCCGCATTACAGTTGTTTGGATTTGTCCAACACGACTACCGATTTTCCTGAATGATAATCCACACTCTCGGTAGGCCACTATCCTTCCTCTGTCTAACTCGGATACTTGATCAAAAGTTGGTCGCTGTTTTCTACGAGACATAACTGATCGTTTCTTGAAAAAGCCACAAGAATAACAGAATTGCCGAACTTGAAATAGTAGAAATTTCCAAGCCTTAAATAGCGCTTTGAGGTGGCACCACAGGCGCGCGTGATGTGTATCTGCGCTGAAATTCTAATCATTTGCATATCTCACCTCCGCTAATGCATGTTGTAAATTTCATGTTATTTGTATGCTTCCTTCAGAGTGTTGCATTTACGGTGGTCAGCAGTGTATTTCCGAAAGAGGTACATTTTTATTGCATATAACTAAGCAAAATACTTAACAGAATGCAAAAAGGGAAGAATTTTTTTAAAATTACGATTTGAAAATTTCCACACTAGTTTTTATTGTATAATTGTGGAACATAAAATCTTTAAATGTTTGCTTTCTAAAAGTACACACTGCATGCTATGAAGAATGTATTATACATCTTAAAAGAGTTTCTTTCATACTTACAAAAAAATGTTATGTCCATACTGCTTTTTCAGAAGAGTGAGGATTTTGCGGGTGTGCTTGCGCATATATATATGCACACACATATGCGCATTGTCTTATCAATCCTTGTTCTTTATCGAATATTTTTAAGATTCTAAATTCCTGCCTTCAATGAAAAAGTATCACCTTCACCACAAAGAAAATCTCGGAAGAGAAGTGTTTCAGTACCACGTATATCTTAACACTAGCTGTTGCCCAGCCACTTCGCTGGGTATTCCTTGATGTTGTATAAATATATACTGTTCATATATATATAAATTATTGATATTCTAGTCCTAGCATTAAGAATTCGATTGTATTGAAACATATACCTGTAACCTCTTGATATCAAAAGTACAGAACTTTTAATAAACTCTAAAATTGAAATAGAATAACTTTTTGAGCTCTCGTAACCCAATAACCAAGTAGATTTCCGCAATACCAATTTTCAGTGGATCTCTACTCCTTAAAATAAACATGCATACCAAATTTCATGTCTAAATCTAATAGATTGAAAACGGAATTTTTACTATCAATACACTCCTTAACCCCGTTGAGAGTTTATTTCCCAAATAACCGTTCTTAGCGGATTTCAATTCAACTGAAGAAACGCGCAAATCAAATTTAATTATTATAGACCTAGTAGTTCGAGAACAGGATTTTTTTTGTCAATACAACCCAGTAACCTCCCACTCTCCCAAGAATCGATTTCCGTAAAATCTATTCTTAGTGGATCTCTATTCAACAAAAGAAACATGCCTTATATATATACAAATTTTAAGTATGTTGGTCTAACAATTCAAAAACAGGAATTCTTTTCTATAGCCCTCTTTGGTCCTTCACAACAGCCCTTCGTGACCTATTTTCCAAAAAAAATTCATTGCTAGAGGAATTCTATTTCATGAAAGGAACACGCCTATCAGTTTTGAAGCAGTGAGGTCTAATAAATTAAAAGCGGAAATAATTCTGTATAACGCCCATTAATCCCCAGCAACCCCACTTGGTGCATATTTTTGTAAAAACCATTTTGTAGTGTATCTCTATTTCACAAGAAAGGAATCTACATTCCAAATTCCAAGACTGTGCGTCTAATATTTTGAAAATGCAAACAATAATGTGTAACGCCCCTTAAGCCCCCGAAACACCCCTTAAAGGATTGATATTCATAAATTCAATTTTGTAAAAGTTGAAAAGAATCTGCTTACCAAATTTGAAGACTGTACATATAATAGATTAAAAATGGGAATAATAATAATGTTTAACACCCCTTACAGCCTCGCAAAACCCCTTGAGGGTCGACTTTCGTAAAAAACATTTTGTAGTGAATTTCTACTCCATGAATCAAATCTGCTTAAAAATGTCAAGATAGTGCGTCCAATAGTTTGAAAATGTAGATATTATGTGTAACGCCCCTAAGCCTCACAATGTCCCTTGGGGTCGATTTTCATAAAACATATTCCGTAGTGGATCTCTACTCCATTAAGCTAATCTGATTACCAAATTTCAAGACAGTGCGTCTAATAGTTTAAAATGAAATTTATTATGAGTAAAGCCCCTTAAGCCCTCGCAACACCTTTTGGGGGTCGATTTTCGCAAAATCGGTTCTTAGAGGATCTCTATTCTATGAAAGAAACCTGACTACCTAACTTCAAGTCTGTAGGTTTAATAGTTCCAGACATATCTTGATCAGTCAGTGAGTCAATGAGTGAGCGAGTCGCTTTTCTCCTTTATATATATATATAGATGCATTCAGTAACTGTATGTCTTATAAAAAAACTAGCTCAAATAATTCTAAATTAAGAATTAAAAATATATGCAAATCAAAGATTGAAAGAAGAATATATAAATGTTCGTACTGTGTTTGGAAACAAGTTAAGGGGTTAAAGTATCCGACTACGTTCGGAACCGTGATTTTAAAAAAGCGCATACATGGATAATTTTCATGATATTTAGTGTCACTTAGATTAGAGTACATGTATAGAATTGTTTTAAGGAAATTTTGACAAAAAAAAAGTTATTTAAATACAATGTTTCGGCAAAAAATTAACTTAGAATAATCTTTTTTCCAAATTTTGTGAAAAATGCTTCTATTATAATAATATTTTGCCTGTCTATAGCTCAGATCTCTGTACAGAGGCTCAACTAGAATGTTTGAAATATATAACTTAGAAGTGGGTTTATCCATATTTTACGACAACAGAGGGGAGCAATTTTAAGACAAAAACGCCGATAATTATTTCAATGGGTTGTAACTCTGAAAATAATGTGAATTTTTCAAAAATTCTAGTTGAGCCTCTGTAGAGAGGTCTGAGCTATATACAGGCAAAATATTATTATAATAGAAGCATTTTTCACAAAAGAAAAAAAATTATTCTTAATTTTTTGCCAAAACAGTGTCTTTAAAATTTTGTTTTTTTTTGTCAAAATGTCCTTAAAATAATTTTATACATGTATTGTAATCTAAGTGACACTAAATATCATGACAATTATCCATTTATACGCTTTTTTAAAATCATGATTCCGAACATAATCGGATACCTTAAATATTAATACTATCAGTAATACTAGGTTGGGTCCCCCGTGTCCGACTAAAGGAGGACCATCCTACGTTGTTCAAATTATACAACTAGTTTACAGCACAAAGTAGTAAGTGTGTGTAGGTGAGAAAAACTTACGACGCAAAAGTTAGGATGGATCCTTTGGAATTGGCTGTCCATAACAATCAACTAATTTAATTTTTAATTAAATAATAATATTAAAAAAATTGTTTTTAAGTCAATTCCTACTTAGATCAACAACGAAAATTTCTATTTTAGTTACTTTTTATTAAATAGTTTCAATTAATATAAATATGTATATACATAGGACAGAATCACAACATTAAGTGGTAATTAGTTTTTTTTAATTATCATTAATGTCCTTTGTCCATTAAAGTATTGTCCTTTTAATTTCAGTCCAACTGAATGCTTTAACACGTGAGAAAAAAACCTTTTCAAGTTTTGACGCAGGTCGCCAAAACGGTCGCTAAGTCGCCAACGTGGCTGTATTTGTAATTCTTTAAATAATTAGTTTTAATCAATTAATTTTTATTAATTATAATTAAATTATTGTATTGTCATCCAAAATGATCCTGTATATACAATTTCAAATCAATTCAGCGCTTTAAAATGTATTTTATTAACGATTGAAAATTCCACCAAGATAAATAAATAAATATACAAATATATAAATAAATAAATATATAGACAGTGCGAGCTAAAAGTAGGAATTGAAAAAGCAGATCAATTAAGATAGATCTAAGTCTGTGGAAGATTAGTTGCGGACACTATACGCGTCATATGTAGAATCTGCCGAAGTTTAGAGTATGAAGGACCACGTGTTATACTCATCGTTTGAGCGTGATTCAAAGTTACAAGTTTCATTGCCAGTAGTTCTCGTGCTGTTTTGCTATGTAATTTTAACAAAGAATCAATAAATATATCTTTTCAATTGACCCCTTAACTAGCGATTAAAAATAACGCGATTCGATTCCCAATTCCGCCATTTTTCACATAGATGAGTGTCCGTGGTGTATTGGTGAGAAAAGAAAAGGTTTAAATAAAGAAATATTTCTCTTAAATAAGTAAATCCTTCGTAAACACTGTCAAAGTAATTTTATTGCATTCCAACGCCTAGGCAATAGCTTTACTCATGACAACGTAAAGAAAAGAATCGTAGTTCGGAAAGACGCATATATACGTCCGGGACATTTAATGCACATGTTGAACTAGACGTATCTATACACCAGTGGCAATTAAGGGGTTAAGTAGTTTTGTTTTGGCTTAGACATTCCTAAATTCAAAACCAAACAATTGTACATGAGTTTCTTGTTATTGGAAAAGCATGGCGGTTTGTCCTCCTTGTTGATTTATTTATTAATATTCATTAACTTTTATTATGCAAGAAACTTTATATGAAAGTTTTAAAAAATGTTTTGCTAAGACTCTCTCTTTAACCAGTAAAACGATTCACATTAAAAGCTTCGTTTTTTTCCAAAGTTGACATGATTAATAATATATCCACCATTATAAAACCATAACGTACAAAAAAAAACGTTTTAACTATCATTATAAAGTTTTCTAAAAGTTATAAGCCCACAACCTTGTTTATCCTTACTACCATGCTTTCTTATATAGAGAGATAGAAAGAGAAACAGCTCTAGCAGAAAAGGCATGCTGAGTCTAAAGCAAAATAAAAAATAATAATAATAATAAAAAAAGATAATAGAAATTGCGGAGGCTTGACTGCTAGACGGATATTTCTTTCGCATAATGAAACCAACTGTTGAACCCAAAAAATCCGGATAATGATGTCAGAACTTGGCTATCAAGATTTTTCTATTCTGTTTCGCCGTATCATTAAGATTATTTGTGCAAACTTCACGATCCTCGTTTTGTCGTCGTTAACATTGAAATGAGGGCTTCCTTTCATAGTATTGTAACATACGCTTTTGAAAAAGTTAGAATACTTTTTTATCCAATTCGTAAGTGATTGAGGTTTTCCTTATTCTCAGAATTGTATTTTAATAATAAGATTTCAGTTTCTATGAATATATTTAGTTCCATTGAAAAATGTTGTACTATTAAAAATGCATTTAAATTTGGTGCAATAAAAAGCATCAAATAATGTTAGTATTTTTTAATTGCTGAATCTGTCGAACTTTGTATGTGTAGACACAGTTTTATAGAAGAATCAAAATATGGCAAAAAAAAGCATTATTCACCTTTTATAGTTGAGAATTAAGTATCTTTCAAAAACTTGGAACAGGTAAAAATAATTAGTATTTAATGAATTTGAAATCCAATGCCTATTTCATTATTCGAACTTTAAATGATTTGTAATTAAAAAGAACATAGATAATTCTTAATTAAAGTTCTATAAATACTGAAAAAACTATTGAGAGTAAATTAGTTCCATTGTATGTATTTATCTGTGGGTAATAACTTTTGTTTCAAATTAATATATTCTATTTCTGTAAAATATGTACTATATTTATATAAGTAGAACAATACACATGATTCTTATATAATTTAGACACAAAACTTAAAGGTATAATGAGAGTTCATTAAGCAATGAAAATAGTTTTTTGAATTAACTGTGCAATCTTTTCCATAATTATTTTACTTTAATTGTTTCCTCTTTAATTTAAAACGACAGAACATTTTACTTCTGCACAAAAATTTTTTTTTTTTTTTTTTTTTTTTGTATTTATTCTCGATATTGCGAAAGTCTTTTTCGAATTAAAAAATAATAATAGAAAAAAAACTATTAAACTTTTCAGGTTTTACATCACACTTTTCACACCAATTCAGGTTTTATGAGAATCATTTAAACATGAAATAAACTTAAGTTTGTGAGAAGAAAAATGAAAAATAGGAAAAATGGTAGACATGTTTTATTTTTCCCGATTTTGAATATAAATATTATATATTAGTCTTTAAACATTATAAAATCTTCATTAAGGATAAAATGAATTTTTTTTTTTACATTTTTAAGCTATAAAATTTATTAAAATGTAAAATGCATTTTTGTTATTCCTAAATGTTTTGTTTCTACAAACTGTTATATCAACTTTGAGAAGAAATATAACTATTACAACTAGTTCGGTAACAAATGCATGAAAAACAAGTTATGCGACACAATGTATTGTACAAAATAGCTAATTATTCAAAAGTTCAGCAGTCTGCCAATATTCATGGTTTTAGAATTTACTAAGTAAGAGTTTGTATAATTTAAAAAAAAAAAGATAAAATATATATTTTTTATTTTTATAGCATATGTAACGAGTTAATAGTATTTAAAACTAAAAAAAATATTAAACATTTTTATTGAAAAACACAGAAATGATGTTATTTTCAAAAATTAATTTATAATACCTTATATAAAGATATTTATAGACTATGGAATCTGAAATTATAAGCTATTATCATAAAATCTCTTTTATGCACATATTAATGTTACTTATCACTCTTTCTCTCTATATATAGGGAAAAAAAGCGACTCAAACACATACAATCACTCATTTGCCATCCATTTACTCAGTCACTCATCATTTAATCTCAGAACTATTTATGATAGCTATAGACTCGAAATGTAGTAAACATTTTTTGTTGTTGTTGAGTAGAGAAGCACCAAGAAAGGGTTTTCTACATCGAGGGGGGGGGGAATGTCAATGGAGCTATAGATAAAAAGTCAAGTGTGTTTGATATATTAGACGTAAATTGGTGAATTCTACTAAGTATGATTATTTTGCTGGGTAGAGATCCGGTAAAAATGGCATAAAAATAACTGGTATATTCAATTCTCTATTTTTTAAATTAAGAGAGGTGTGCTATAAGAAGGATTTTCAATGCAATTGATAGATCAATTATATGTATTAATAACTTAAAAATATATTATAGGCATCATGAAATACCAAATAAAGCGGGTGGGTAACTGCTCTTATATATACGAACAGTCGAACCTCTATACAAAGAGCCTCTATATTGCGAATTTTTCTGTTAAGCGAACTTTTTTCTGGAACCTTGAACATTTCACGATTTTCTTCGTAAAACAACCGCAATATAGCAAAGTGAGTTTTTTATACAGCGAACTTTTTCTTTTGTGATCCAATTTTTGTTCTCCCTTTTTTTTTTAAAGTATTTCTGGAAAAAATTTCAAGCTATTCTCTCTTTAATACATTTTATGGTGTTTATAAATCTCTTCAACTGGTTTTATTAGATCCTAACTCATCTAGAGCAATGGAGTTCAAAACGTTTCCTCCTAGAAGAGCAACATTTAACCACTATTTGCCCAGTTCACTAGAAACATCTTCGATATCCTCTTTCACCCTCAGTGGAGTTGTCTCGTGTCATCGTGTTCTAATTATAAAATAATGTATGTTTAATATTACTTGTTTGCTTAAAATTGTAAAATGTCCTTAAAATTTATTAATTTTGGTACAAAATTATTTTTTTAATATTGAAAATGCAGACATTCATTTTTCTTGTTTTCCTTGCAATTTTTCTTTCTTTCTTTTTCATTTATTGGGGAAGATATATAAAATAAACATGCATTTAAAATGGTGTAAAGAATTCCTCTTTTTAATATATAGTGTTTAAGAATTTAAAATTTGTTTTATGTGGTTTATAAAGATAATTAAAAGATGAACTTCTGTATAACGAACTTTTTCCCCGGATTTACCGACTTCATTATATAGAGGTCCGACTGTATATATATATACTGTCAAACATCTTTAGGCTTTCTAATATTTTGAAAAATGCTTTTTAGAAGATCATATTTTATTTCCTTATTATAAGATTAATGGATATATCATAATCTAATTAGATATAATTAGATATGTATTCACATTTTATTCTTTATAATAGTATTTATTAAATAATTGTATATTTTAGTAATTTAATTAATAATTTTTACTATTAATGTAAGCCATGATGTCTTTTTTGGTTAATCAGTAGGAATAAGATATATTATTAAATAATGATTGTAATTTTTTTGTATACCATTTAACTTCAAAAATGAAAGTAAATTTTCAGAATTATTACAAGCTATTTTGTAAATGACAGGAGAAATGTAGCTGAAAATTTAATGAATTTAAAATGAATTTAATTTTACTGGCATTCTACGAATTGTTAATAATACAAACTATTAACAAATTTAAATTATATATATTAATTAATAGAAGATTAAAGAATCGTTTAATTTCCACACAGTTCATTCGTGTGGTAAGAAATATTGCAAATAAAATTGAATTTTAATTCATTTCGTAATTGATTTAAAATTTGTATGGTGAACATAAATGATTGAATAACAAGTAACTTTTATTAAATAGTTACTAATTTTTACTACTTTTAAATTTACTACTTTTTATTAAATAGTTAAAATTAATATAAATATGGATATTCATATATGACATAATCACAATATTAAGCGGTAATTAATTTTTATTCATTATCATTAAAGTATCGTATTGTCATCCAAAACAATCGTGTATATAAAATTTCAGTTCAACTCAATGCGTTAAAACGTGAGAAAAAAATCTCTTAAAGTCTTGACCCAAGTCGCTAAAAATGAAACCAACGTGGCTGTATCTGTAATTCTTTAAATAATTAGTTTCAGTCAATTAATTTTAATTAATTATAATTAAATTATCGTATTTTTACCCAAAACAATAGTGTATAGAAAATTGCAGTTCGAATAAGCTCTTGAAAATGTGAGAAAAAAAACTTTTCAAGTCTTGACACAAGTAGCCAAAAGGGTCGCTAAGTCGCAAAAAATGATACCAACCTGGCTCTATTTGTAGTTCTTAGAATAATTAGTTTTAATCAATTAGATTTCTTAAGTTATAATTAAATTACTGTATTGTCATCCAAAATAATCATGTATATAAAATTTCTTCTCAATTGAGCGTTTTAAAATGTATTTTATTAACGACTGAAAATTCCTCCCAGATAAATAAATACATAGAGAGTGTGAGCTAATAGTAGGAATTAAAAAACATAGTAGCAATGTGGTTAAATAATTTTCTTCTTGAAATATTGTTTTGCGCAAAAATGAAAGTTATTATATCAATGATCAATTAAATTATTAGAAAAGATATTGTTACAATGGGTACAATTTTATCCATTACATTTTTGTGAAAATATATAATATATAATGTTTTTTGTAGTAAAATCAATAATGCTATTCTTTTAAAAGATATTTAGGTTATATGACTTTATTGTTTTTAACCATTTTAACTATTGGTATGTTTTAGGAAATTAAACTCCTTTCGTTCTACACATTTATTTTGACTTTGTAGTGTTAAAATGAATTGTGTAAATTGAACAAAATATATAAATATTAAGTTATCTGGAGTATTTTATTAAATGTTCTCTATTTCACTCAAAGTACTTAATATTTACTTTGATTCAAAAAAGTTTTTTTTTTCTTTTTGGTTCTTATTGACAAGAAGATCAAAAACATTATAAGATTTAAATATCATTTTGCGGCACTACAGTTCTGCAAATAAATAGAGAATTCTATATTAAAATATATTTTTCTTCAAAAGTAATAAGCTCCTTTTTTTATTTTGCTTTAATATAATTTTTAAATTTTATTGTTTTACTTTAATGAACAAAAAGGCAGACTCTGAATTTAAAATAGAGGTACTGCATTAATTAAGTTACAAATAAGTTACGGATAAGTTTAAAACTTTATCTACCATCGGTACTTATAAGTACCATTCACTTTAAAATTACATAGAATAACTATTTTTATGAATATTCTGACGATACTTTGAAGGAGTTTTCTTTGAAATCTACTCTTTCAAGATATATGACAGCACGGGTTCTCTGATGAGTATTTTAGCGGGGAAAGCGAATAGTTTTATAGCAGAAATTCCGTTCTCAACGGACGGCATTTTTAGGGGATTGTGAAGATTATCATTTTTGTACCGAAAAAATATTTAAGGTCAAAATTTAAGTGCCTTATTCTTTTTGTATGTTAATGAAGACCTTAGAAAACAACTCAATATTTATTTATGTGAACTGTGTACATAATTAATATTACAGTTGAATATCTTTAATTAATTAATTAGCTCTAGCCGATTAAATTTCCCAAAGTTGAGCATTTTGCTTACGCATATCCATTAATTTTCAATGTAATGATCCAAAAAAAAATATATATTACATGAAAAAAAACTGCAGTAAATCATAATGCGGTAGATAAAGGGTTAATTTAATGTTTGGTTTATCGGATAAAAATTTCATCCTGTTTTGAAAGAGTCAAATCAGTTCTTTTTAGTGCATAAATATTTCTTTAGTTTGATTCATTTTTAGCCACATCTATACTTCTGTGACATAAAGCAGGGGGTCACGTAACTTTCATAGGGACGAGAAACAATAAGAGTGCAGTTCCACCTAAACCTTCTTTTGATGACCTCAGTGGATGTGACACATAACGACTCATGGGATCCATTGTCCAGGTCCAAGTAATCTCCAGTTTTATATAGATGGAGCGCAATCCTCACTACCCTGATGAAAGTTCACGATCCTTAAAGTAACGATTTGTGAAAACGAGTCCGATTCCCCGGGAGAAAACTGTCTCGTCAAATATTCCGAATACTCGCTTCTTTTTAGATTCGATTTCCAGGAAAACCTACGAAAGAATCGTTTCTGCAGTTCTAGTTTTCGAGTTTGAAAACTTTAGTTTGTTGTACGAGACGCTTTTAGGGTTACTTCAGTTGCTGGAAGATATTTCTTTAACTGCGGATTTGAAGTTAAATTATCGTTTAGGGGAAAATTTATTCGAAAAAGTTTTGCTTATTTTCGATTTGTTTGATTTTACATTAAGATATTCGTTTTGAATTATTGATTTTTTTCCTACATTTATTCATCATTGTAATTTTAAGAATAATAATAGAAGTTGAAAGAAATGCATTGAATTACCATGCTTTTATTTGGTTTGAATTATAAATTTTGTATTACAAGAGATATGTAATATAACATCCTTTAAAAATAAACAAATTCAGATTATAAAATAAAAAAAAAAACTTATGTCCAAAATATATATACACACATATAAACATGCAGAGATTAAATAAATATTTTTTCATTAACTCTTTACAATAAAATCTATCAGAAGTTATTATAATAATTCTTTAAATTAATATTACTTTTATTTTTTCCAGCATCGTAAAATGATTATAAAGCAAAATAACTAATAAATTTAATTATTCCTTCTCATTTATTTCAATATTTTCTTATTTTTTTATTGAATAAAAATTCTTAATTTTCTTTTTTTTATGCTACAATTGCATCCTTCGTCTTAATCCCTTAACATGTGTTCTCCAGTTAATTCGAACGCGCTAAATAGACCAGACTGCATACACTACAGTTAATTCGAGTACGGTCGTATATTTTATGCTACTGTAATTTTCACATTCGAATATAAGAGAACGCCATCTTCATTTGTCAGGCTAACAGCAAACAGTTCTCGTGAATTTGTTAATTTAGATAAAGGCCATTGTTTTTTATACCTTACGATTTTTTCAATTCCTACTATAAGCTCGCATTCTCTATATATTTATTTATTTATTTGTCTTAGTGGAATTTTCAATCGTTAATAAAATACATTTTAAATCGTTCAATTGTGCTGAAATTTTATACACATGATATTATTTTGGATAACAATACAGTAATTTAATTATAATTAATAAAAATAATAATTATAATTAATATAATTAATTATAATTAATTTATTAAAGCTAATTATTCAAAGAATTACAAATAAACAGCCAGGTTGGCAAAATTCTTGGCAACTTAGCGACCCTTTTGGCAACTTGTGTCAAGACTTGAAGAGTTTTTTTTTCTCACATCTTAAAGAGCTCATTTGAGCTGAAATTTTTTATACACTATTGTTTTGGGTAAAAATACGAGAATTTAATTATAATTAATTAAAATTTATTGATTGGAACTAATTATTTAAAGAATTACAGATATAGCCACGTTGGTTTCATTTTTAGCGACTTGGGTCAAAACTTTAAATGATTTTTTTTTCCGCATTAAACCATTCAGTTGAACTGAAACTTTATATACACGATTGTTTTGAATGCTAATACGATACTTAAATTATAATTAATATAAATTAATTACCACTTAATGTTGTGATTCTGTCATATGTTTTCATATTTATGTTAATTGTAGCAAATGTAGGAAGTAGCTAAACTAAAATGTTTCTTTGTTGAATCTAAGTAGGAATTGACTTAACTTTTTTTTTATATTACTTATTATTAGGCATTACTTTTGTAACGCATATATCTTACATATAAAAAAAGTGGAATTAAAAAATTTAGATTTCAGAAGCAAATTTGTAGGACTTACACAACACTACTATAGTGATGCAAATGCATATATATAAAAAAAAACGAGTATACCAAAATTTTCTGGAATTGTTTGTCTAATGGAACATCATTTTTACACTTTTGTTCCACCAACACCAAAGACAAAAAAAAGATCCCACAAGATACTGTGCTGTATATTGGGATATGTGCAGCTCCATTCTTCCAAATGTATCACACAAAAGAAAATTATGAACATTTTTTTTAAAATAAATGCTATTACTATTATTATTACTGTTTAAATCATAAGTAAATGTTTTTACTGATTTAATATGTTATTTTTCTAAACAGAAATTTGAAAAGAAAGATAATAAAATTTGATATACGTGAAAGCTTGCAATATTTTCCTCTTATCTGCAATGTTGATCAAAATTCCACATTAAAATAAAAATTTTAATTGATCGTACATTTTTTTATATTTTACGTTCTAAAATGGGTTTCTTATATAAAAAGAAATAGTTTTTCCTTGCAAGTGTTTTTCAAATAATTGGTACATAAAAGGGTTTATTTAAAAAAAAAGCAATAGTTTAATTACTCATTTTGTATTTTGTTTAATTATAACATTAAATGCTTATAATGTATATATTACTAAGCATTTAACGTCTTATGGTATTACAAGTTGTAGAATAATGAATTTTTACCTTATAAATAAATAAATAGTTTATTCATAAAAAAAATAATAAAAAAATGTAACCGTTTTTTTTTTTTTATTTACATTTCGTATGAAATATTCATATTCATCTGTTCATTTAACTCTTTAAAATAATATTTTTCAGATATCTAGAAATTATTCAGATTAAACCAGAATTATCACCCAAAAATAATTTATTCTTTCTCTATCCATAATTCATGACAATTTTTATATATGAAGGCAATAAAGTATGTCTAGAAACTTTTAATTTTTTTACGGAATATAAGCACATCATCACATCAAGCATTTAGAAGCCCTAAAAGTCATTAAATTTACGAAACATTTCACATTCGAAACATTACAGATCCAAGACCTTTTCGTAGAAACTTAAATGGTGCTGCAACAGACACAATGTAATTTTATATTACTTGCTGTTAATACTCCATTGAGTTTCCCTTTTACGAGATGTTCATTTGTTACAATTCATGCCTGAAAGATCCCTTATCTTTTTTGTTATTTTTTTTTGGCGAAAAAATTTTTGATAATATTTCTCTCTTAGTGCTTTAGAATCTATAAAATTTCAATATTCCCCTCAGCCCTACCATCGTGGGGGCGGGAACCGTACTACGATGAATATTGTACTTCACTTTTTAACAAAACTGTTTCAATACTTATCAATGAATATATATTCACAAAACTACATTATGAATATGAATTATGGTTCCTTAATTCGTATTCTTGTAACACAAATGTCAAAGCTTAAGATATTTCTGATATAAATCGAATAAACTTTTATAAAAACAAAAAATACTACAACCCAAGTAAACCAAATTATCTTGACTTTTTTTTTTCTGTTAATAATAATGTTAAGCTAGCTATACAGAAAATGAAAACCAATAAAGTGTGTGTTACCTGAAATAGAAAATATTTCTTAACATTTTGTCTCAATAAGTTTTACATATTCCTCTTACTTTAAAACCCATGTTTATTCCACACACTTTCACTTCACAAAACTCTCTTACTTTACATTTCATTAAGAAATATATTTTGGAAATTCCCTCATCAAAAAACTATGTGAGTATACGTTTGCAAAACAAAGACATTTAACTAATTAAAAGTAGCCTCTTAAGGTATCCTACTACGTCCGGAACCGTGATTTTGCAAAAGCTTATAAATGGATAATATTTATGATATTTAGTGTCACTTAGATTAGAAAATGTATATAAAACTGCTTTAAGAATAGTATTACAATAAAAAATTATTTAAGTACAATATTTTGACAAAAAATGAACATAAAATGACCCATTTTCAAAATGTTCTCCTTTTGTGAAAGATGCTTCTATTTTAATAATATTTTGCCTGTATATGGCTCAGACCTCTCTACAGAGGCTAAACTAGAATTTTTGAAATATGTAACTTAGAAGTGGGTTTATTCGTGTTTCACGACAACAGAGGGGTGAAATTTTAAGAAAAAAACGCCGATAATTATTTCAAATGGTTATAACTCTTAAAATAATGTGAATTTTTAAAAAGGCATAGTTGAACCTCTGTATAGAGGTCTGAGCTATGTACAGGCAAAGTATTATTATAATAGAAGCAGTTTTCACGAAAGGAGAATATTTTGAAAAAAGATCATTCTAAGTTAATTTTCATCCGAAATATTGTATGTAAATAACTTTTTTTTGTCAAAATGTCCTCAAAACAATTTTATACATGTATTCTAATCTAAGTGATACTAAATATCATGAAAATTATCCATTCATGCCCCTTTTTAAAATAACGGTCCCGAACGTATTCGGATATCTTAATAATAAAATATTATGCATTTAAGATGATGAAAAATATATATTTAAGAATAATCTTGCTCAGTTTAGGTACCCAGTTTAAGTTAGTAATTTTCTCTTTTCTAACCGAATTTTCAAATGTATTTTCAACGTATTGTGCAATAAGTATGATCATCAGCATTGGAATGGCAGCCCTTTGGAGTACTGAGGCTTCCTCATTAGTTTTTCCCAATATGCCTTTCTCCCAGCTATTGTTATCCAGTTTATCAATAAGTATTTCTGGACTAAATATATTTACTACTTACTTCACTTTTTTACCTGATTTTGCATAATTTTTTAAGATATATATAAATATATATATAGTAGCAACTTATAAAACTATATTGTTAAGATGTGTTACAAAATTACTAAAAGTAATACATGCTAGGCATATATAAATATGTTCACCTACTATCTTTTGTACTTTTCCACTATTTTGCACAGCTTACCTGCAACATATACAAAAAAGATGTTTCCATTCCAATTCACCGATACATATTCTGCATCAAACTTCAAATTTAGCATTCTATTTTAATTACATATGTAATAACTCACTTAAATTTTCCTTCGAGACATTTTATTTCACAATTATCCTGAGCCCTCGAACACTTTGTAGAAAAATTAATGTTTTGCTTACCCACCTAACGGGAAATAATGACAACTTTATCGAATAAGAAACTGACTGGCACGTTAACGTTTGAAAAACAAGAATTTTTAAACAAGATCTTCAAAACACCATCCATATATTTTGAACAATTACAAAAGTCTTTAAGGGAAATCAAATGATTTTGAAAACTTCCAGGTGACCAAAACTATGAAAAGCTGAGATCTCAAGAGCTAACAAAGCATGTTTTTGTGTATCTCTATCGTTTTCGAGTCTCTTGGTGTGTCGTTCTGCTTATGGTGAGCGGGTTTGAGTAATTAAATAAATGTGGATGCTTAAGTAAAGCGTTATTTCCTCCTCAATTATGCTACGACTGCAAACAGACAAACTATCCTCAGAATAAAAAAATATTCTACTACAAGAGAAAAATGCCCTGATTCAAGCACACAAATTATCATATACATACATAATATTTACTATTACTATTATTTTAAATTATATTTCCTTTCAACCACCCTGAAATGGTTTAAGATTCTTGAAAAAAAAAAGTTAGAGTATAACTACTTATAAAACTACTGATAAGCAAGGCGTAAGGTATGTTGGAAAGCTAAAATCTTATTTTTTTTGACAATTTGAGATTTTTACACTTCCAAATTTTCTAAAAATACCTTACTTTATTCTCTAGTATAATTAGAAGCCCACAAAACCTATTTTTAAATAATCGTTGACACTGGGCCACGCCCATTTGAATGGTTGGAAAAATGTATAAACAATGTACTTCGTTTTTGCTTAAAAGTTGAACTTCTGATATAAACCAAAAAATGTATCTTTTATTGTAGATTGAGCCTTTTATTTTTTTTTATTTACTAGCTGATTAGAAGCCTCATTGTATACATTAAAATCAATTTATCTCAAAATGTAAATTTTGATGTTCGATGTACCTTTTCTGAGAAACTACTGTTCCCAGGCATGTAAATTTTTTATATATTTATAATGATGGCTATATATACTGAAATGAGACTCTTGTAAAAACTCAAAAATTTATTTTTACAATTTTTTATGTGAAAAATGGGTTAAATTTAGCAAGGTTTGATAATATATTTCATAAATTATTCAAAAATTCAAAATTAGCAAAAAAGCTCATTTCAATGTAATGATAAAGGTGTTCTGTAATTGTATGAAAAATTTCACGTATGCACATATAACAAATTTTGAGAAAAGGTACATCGAAAACAGCCAATTTATCATTGTTGTTGTCATGTGTTTTTTATCCTGGGAACATATGAAATACAAGAGAAGAACAGAAAGCATATAACACAACAGATGAATATATACATTTATTACAGATGATCCCAATATATAACAATAAGAGGTTGAGCTGCTTTCCTTTCGAGACGTGTATTTATTACAGCTGAAAGAGGCCGACTTCTTTCCCGAAGGAATTACAACCATGGCTTACTCGGGATTCGAACCCACTCGGTTACAAGCCGAGGGTCATCGCCACCATACTGACTGGGCGACACCATTTTGTCAGTGTATATATAGAGAGAGGATTCCAACTTCCTGTTAAATAATCATGAGTCAAAAAATGTATTGAGTTAATTGATTTCCCTTTTAAAAATAAATGTTTTTCTTTGGATTATTTATTTAAATCGTCATCATTAATCTTATTTGACTTTCAATATCCTTACAAACATATCTTATATCTCAAATTCCAAAGAATTCTATGCATAAATCAACTTATGAAATTGTGCGACTATTATTAAATCTAGCAAACATACTTTTGCAGGATCTTTAATAAATAAATAAAGTAAACATCTCACTGAATTATTCACTTCTCCCAGGCCTCCATTTCTTCCAAAACCCCTTCTTTCAAAATCATGATTACTATCAATAGAAAGCCAGCGATCCGTGATATTAAGGAGGAAATGGAGACTAAAGGTATTAAATCGCTTCGAAGTCAAATAACTTTTCATATAATGATACAAATAAGATGCACTCTTTAATTCCTACATGCCTAGTTTATTGAGAAATGAAGGATGTAAAATTTTCAA
Organism: Trichonephila inaurata madagascariensis; assembly: GCA_019973955.1. Classification (NCBI taxonomy): domain Eukaryota; kingdom Metazoa; phylum Arthropoda; class Arachnida; order Araneae; family Nephilidae; genus Trichonephila; species Trichonephila inaurata. Next base: position 7,983 of record BMAV01021323.1, on the reverse strand, counting down.
ATCGAACCTTTAATCATTTCGAATTTTGTAATTAAAAATGATGAAGCGCAATTAATTTTCTTCTTTGCTGTTCGCTTCAGTGATAGATGCTTTGATTTTACTACAGGTCTCCTTTCCGGTTCATGTTAAATACAAAGTTTGCTTCTTAAAATAAATTTTAGTAGTAATAAAAAAAAATAATGACTGAAATGCATCAGTTTTAGATGAGTCGTTTCAGTTTCTGTACCTCAAAATCTTACATTTTCCTCTTTTAATGAGCTCACATAACGTAGTAAATGATAGACATAGTATATATATTTTACTCAATGGCAAATAAATTATATCTTTTTAAGATGAAAGTTCATTTAAATCATGTTACATTTGAGTTAAAGTTTGTTTTTGAATTAGAACCATACACATTCCACACAAATCTTCGTTTTAATATCGCTAAAGCCCTAAAAAAAGTTCGTTACATAGAGGTTTATCTTTCAATTTTTTTTTATAAATCACATAAAACAAATTTTACACTCATAAACATTACATATTAAAAAAACTAATTATTCACACCTTTTTGTGAGTTAATATATATTTATTTTATATATCTTACCCTCCAAAAAGAAATATATAAAATTACCCACATGAAAGAAAAACTGCAAGAAAAGTTCCTTGACTCCTTTATCCCCTTCCTGAAGAATTAAATTTTTTTCTTTGATGCTCAAGCACTTACATTTTGACATTTTCGAGTCACGAGAAACGAAGTTAGCAGTATGACTGATCAACACTACAAAGAACGGAGACTAGTTCAAGGACACGGGAACACGAGACAACTCCACTGAGGGTGAAAGAGGTAAATCGAGAATTTTCTATTAAACTGGACAATGTGGGGGTACAGGTTGCACTTCTTGGATGAAACGTCCATAATTCTATTGCTCTCAACGAGTTAGGCAAAAACCAGTAAATACGAGTTAATAAAACCAGTTCAAGATTTATGACAACCATAAATTGAGTTAAAAGAGATGAAATGGCCAGAGATATTTCAAAAAGAGGGAGATAAAAACTGAATCACAAGAGAAAAAGTTCGTTATATAGAAAATGGACTTCGCTATTGGGAGGTTATTTTACAAAGAAAATCGTGAAATGTCCTTGGTTCCAGGAAAAGAGTTCACTGTATAGAAAAATTCACAATATAGAGTTTTGTAACATGGAGATTCGATTGTATATTTTTGTTTTAAAATTTATTCTTTTGAAAACAGAAATTTTTAATAACTTTGAGCTATTACCATACGTGTATATTATTTTTAAAACTCATTATATATTATATATAAATACGGTTTTCAAATTTATTTATGTTTCTATTTTTATATATAAATTCTTACATAATGGTTATAAATACATGGTTATAAATATATTGTATATAAGAGAAAGCTCTGTCGTTTTTCAACACTTGAGCTTTTATGCGTTGTCGTACCTTAGCAAGAATTCAGGAACGACCGTAACAGTTTTTAAAAATTAGATTAATATATTATTGATGATTTATACACATTTTTTTGAATTTTATTCAGATTTTTAAACGTGTAAAACTGCGAACGTAAGTGAGAAAAAGGTGCCCTTAATGCATTGTATTGTAAGGCATTGAATTCCAAACAAGGAATAATGCGTTGGAGGCAAAAAGAAACTCGTGTGAGGTGTTTGGAGAGGAATCACTAACAGATACTAAAGCTGGCTTGTGAAAGTTTGATAGGGTAATTTTTCTTTGAAATATGAAACCAGGAAGGTCATCAGATGTCACTGACGAAGTGTTACGCAATATGATCAAGACAAATCCCACTTTAACTTCCACAGAAGTAGGCTTCAAGCTTGGAATTCATCAGACTACTACTTTGGACTACATTAAAAGGTTTTGTGTCTAAACTCTCTGTTTGCGTGCCACAAAAATTAAGCGAAAACAATTGAATGGACAGAATTGCAATAAATTCTTCAAATCGTGCTCGTCATAAAAGGAAACCGTTTTCGGATCATTTAGTGACTGAAGATAAGAAGTGGATAGTGAACAAACACGTGGTTAGAAAAAAAACCCTTATGTTTAGAAAGGGGAGACATCACCATCCACATACAAAGCTGGAGCGCATCAGAAGAAAGTTATGTTTTGTTGTTGGTGAGCCAGCACAAGTATAGTGCACTTTGAGTTCCTGAGATAAAACGAAATGACCATTACTGTTAACAACTTGAAGTTTTGCACAAAAAAATTCAATATAAACGTCCATCTATAGCTAAAGGAAAGGGTATAATTCTTCATCATGACAATGCTAAACTACACTTGGCAAGAAACACCGCATAACAAATTGTGTATTTGATTTTGAGAAACTTTACTTCAACCAGCATATACTCCGGATATTGCACATTTTATCATCATCTTTTCAGGTTGCAGCTAAAATTTATTCATCGAAGTAAATATATAAACTTTGAGGTTGTCTAAATGGCAGTGGAAGTGAAGTCTTAGTCTTCAAAGCAGATAACTTCTTTCCGGGAGGCTAGATAAGTTACCAGAACACTAACAGACAGTTGTATTTAACACAGTGCTTCTCAAACTTTTAATATTTTCGACCCAATATTCAATCACAATTTTCCCCGCACCCCCACCCCCCATCCATACATTATCAATTTATTGAATTCAATAATACTATACTTTGATGCTAAACCTACAGTACTTTAAATGCCACCGGCGTATATAAACGGCATGCTCAGCCAATGTTTTAATTGCCCCGGACGTATATATACGTCTTTCCTCTCTCTCTAATTACGGTATTTTCTGTGCACTACTATCGATAAAAATATTCAGAAGCATTTGGAATGCAGTAATAGGACCTTGATAGGGTTGGGCAGGATATACTTATTTCAGATTATTCCTTTTCTATCCATGCCCCCCCCTATACACCACATACGCTCACCTACGTGTTAAACAGTGGCATTGGGGAGCGAATCACGTAACTTTAAATTGGCATTTAAGGGATTAATTATAAACTATACAAATTATCAAGAGATAAGTGTTAATTTTTCTTTTTAATATTATATATGACAAGCATATAGGGTCACTGGTAATTATCACACTTGTTCTTAACTTTTTATTGTTAAGTTAATTACGGAATACATTGCGCAGTACTGATATATTTATAAGTGTAATATATCAGTGTAAATGTGTATTTTACTTTATTTTTATGTCAGAATGTATTTTATTTGTTTACTTTCAGGAAAATAATAATTCTTTAAAATAATGTTTTGTTTTAGACTTTTCAATATGCTAGAGTCCCTCTTGCAAGGTTATCACACCTCCCTAGAAGGGTACGCCCCACAGTTTGAGAAACACTGAAAAAACAAATGGCATTATATATTAGATTAAATTCTAAATAAAAAGGGAAACAATTGTTGTTGTTTTTTCTTTAGAAAAATACGGCAGAACACCCAATATTTCTTTCTGTTTATATAAAAAAAATTTTCGAATTTTTACACATGAAACAAGACATTTAAAACTCAAAATAAAAATTTATTTTTCTTTTCAAAACTTAATGAGCAGACGAAGTAAGCGTAAGTTATGCGTACATACATAAAATTATTGAAGTAAAATTAGTAAAACAATATCCTTATAATAATCTCATAAGAAACAAATGATTTATATGTATTTAAATCCTTGCGAATTTATTTCCTTTTCAGTAAAACCTGACTTCAAAAAGTAACAAACATGAATGAATTTATTGCTCAACCATGTACTTATTTGGGACACAAATTTGCCATAAATTGAAAAATATCACTCATTTGCAACTGAAATGTGCCTAAATGTCTTAAATGCATTAAATGATAAATCTAAATTGTTTATTTTATTTGTATTCTTTAAAACCAAAAACTCCGTCTATAAAGTTTGAAGACTAGAGGAAGTAACTTCCTCACGTTGGGCATTCACGTATTTATTGCAATTTCTTTAGCATTTTTAATCATAGCTATTTCGTCACTTTTCTAACATCACCTTCTTCTGTAAAATAGTCTTTATATACACTAACGGGGAACAATTATTGTAGAGTAACAACATTTGGGCAATGCGACTGTCTAGTTTTAATTGATTAAATTTTCAAGATCACAGGTTAATTTAAGCTCAAGAAAATGCATTTCAAATGTGAAATGCTGTAAAATTAATAGCCGGTGTAGTCTCTTGAAATTTGAATGCAAGCCTGCAAGCGTTCATACTATGTGTAATACAAGTGCCGAATGTGACTTTGCGGCATGAAGTTCCATGCTTGTTGTACTTGTGTCAGTACTGGGACGGTCAGTGCTGGCTGTGGATCATGCTAGAGTTGCCATCCTATGATATCCCATACGCTCTCAATTGGAGACAGATATGGGGATCTTGCAAGACAAGGTAACATGCCAACACACTGTAGAGCACGTTGCGTTTCAACAACGGTGTAAGGGTGAGCGTTATCCTGTTGAAAAACTCCCACTTAAATGCTGTTCATGAATGGCAGTACTATAAGTTGAATTATCAGATTAACGTACAAATCCACAGTCAGTGTGTTTGGAATAACCACAAGAGTCCTTTTACTGTCATAAAAAACTGCTCTCTAGACCATGAATCCAAGTGTAGGCTCATTGTGTCTAGGCCACAGACAGCTTTGCTGCCAGCATTTCTCTAGCATTTTTATGACCAACACATGATCATCACTGACACCAAGGCAATGGCTGCTTTCATCAGAAAACACAACAAATCTCCACTCCGTCCTCTAATGAGCTCTGGATTGACAACACTGGCGTTACAAACAGCAATGTCTTTGAGTCAGTGGATTACACGTGACAGGGCGCCTGGCTTGGAGCTGTCCTTGAAGTAACCGATTTCTAACAGTTTATTGTGTCACTGGGTACCAACTGCAGCTCGAATTACTACCGCAGACTCAGTATGATACTTTATAGCCATACGTATCGTGTTCTCTCTCAGTAGTGCCACGTGCCCGCCCGGAACCCGACTTTCTTGAAGCAGCAGCATATCTTGACTACTACTCCCAACAATCATGCACAGTGGATACATTCCGGTCAAGTCTTTCTGCATTATCGCAAAAAGAAAATCCCTTTTCTCGTAGTTTTATTGCATGACCTCGTTCAAACTCGGCGAGTTGTTGGTAATGTTTTATTTGCCTTTTTAAAGGCATTCTTGGCTAACATCAGTTCAATACGTTAAATTTCCCAGATAAACATGAACTTTACAGTACGCATTTAAAGCAACCCTAACCTGGACGTTCTGACTGGCGCTACTAGCACCACGCTCAAGCGCGATATTTCAATCGATGTCATCTTTCAGATGTGTAAATATGCCTACCAAGTTTCGTTTATCTAACACAAGTCTTTCTTGGTGCTGGGATATTTTTCGTCAGTGTAATTTTAATACATGTACAGATAACTGAATAATGTGTTTTTTTAGTTAATAGATGTTATTTTCTAGAAGAATTTGGCAAAAATTTGTGAATTTTATAAATAGAGAGAAAGGGTTACTCATTCCATGTTTCTCCCCAACAATTTGTGTCTTTGAATGCGTGTAATAACTTGGAACTAATTCTTTTCTTTACAGCATCACCATCAATTGTTGATGTAGCTATACAAATGAAAATTCCTAATCCTCCGGGGTACTAGTTTTAATATTGTATAATCATTACAGGATATTGCCAACAGAGTTGATCTTGAACAGCAATCAATTTTTTTTAAAGATGTTGTATGTTGATATTTAAATATCCGCGATTTCTCTTCCTGGTCCATTTGTTTTAGAAAACAGAAAATTTTTTCTTGTTCATTCTTTATAGAATCTAATACGTTTACAATTTCATTTTAGATAGTTATATACAATGCACACACACACATATGAGATTCTTTACTCGAAAGCTGCTTTGTGGTAGAGGTTAGCCTCGTTGTTGTAATGAATCATTCGCTGGTTTCATAAATAATCCATTCAACGCGGCTTCTAAATTACTTCTTTTTTTTTTTTAAAAAAAAAAAAAAGGTGCTGGGTTAGTTTTGTGAACTGGGGCTGTGAGGCATCACTAATTTATCTAATTTTTCGTGGACTGTTTTTAGTTAGTTCTCTTTTCTGTTGCTCAAGGTTGATCCCTTGCGCGTTAATATTTTACTAAACTAATTATAACGCCCCTTATTACTTTTAAACTTTCTGAAATATTCCCGAACATCTGATATTCTGAACTAAAGTTTAAATAAGTGAAAATACAAAAAAATTTATATTTTTAACAGTGTAAAAATTACAATAAGTATATACATATTGTTGACAAATTTCATCAAATCAAAAACGTCGCGAAATGCCACGATATGCAGCTCAAAATGGAAAATTGTTCCCACGCATGTTCGAACACAATAAAAACGATGATAGCAATTGGTGACGTTTTTTGATTTGGGGAAACTGACGATCTAATACTTAGCACCTTATCAATAATATGAGATGACTAAACTGTGTAGTTCTTGCTACAAAATAATCAACAAAAAAAATTAACCCTCATTTTTATCTATTAATTTCAACACTCATGTTTATATAGAAACCGTAAAAAACAAGCCCTTGCACACTCCTGAAATAAGTTAAAGAATGTCTCTCTAGAACCAGCACAAGCACCCATCGGACACTACACAATGCACTTTCATGTCACGCAGTGGGTTACCTAGGCAACTTGCCAGACCCTTCTTTGTATTGCTGTGTCCTTTTTTCTCGCTTGAAAATTATTATAGTGGGTAAATATGTAAGTGTTTCGTAAAGAACTTCACATGATTTCCTTTTCAAAATCGATTTTTAAAAAAACCTTGATAAACACAGACACACACGAATATATATATATATATATATATATATATTATAATAAAATAATATAAGATACCAAATGAAAAAGTTGTAAAACCTACAATGCCAATGAAGAAAGAACTTGGAGCTCAAGAGACACGACAAATTTAAATACAAAAAGAGTCTTTGGACTAACCAGTGCTTCTCAAACTTTTTATACTTGCGACCAGATTTTCAATCATAATTTTCTTCGCGCCCCCTTCCATATAATATCAATGTATTGAATTCAAAATTAATATACTTTGACGTAAATGAACAAGGCTACTCTAATTATAAACCAAACAAATTGTCAAGATAAATGCTAAATTTTGTAAATAATTTTATGACATGCCCATAGAAATTACTGGTAATTATTAAACTTCTTCTTAACTTAGTACTGTTAAATTAATTATCAAGCACATTGTGCAGTATTGATACGTGTATAAGTGTACTATATCAATATAAATATGTATTTTATTTTTTGTTATGTCAGAATATATATATTGCTTTCTTTTTTTTTTTTTGCTTCCTTTCATTAAACTAATAATATTTTTTTTTAAAACAATAATCTTATATTTTCGACTTTTTCTAAGCTCGCACCCCCTTGTAGAGTTATCATGCCCCCTAGGGAGCGCGCCCTACAGTTTGAGTACTGGACTAAACTGAAGACCTATTATGATTTCTAGAGTTATCACTGAATAAGACCAGCGATTTAAGGTTAAGCAATATTTCATGGATCCACCTTCCCCGTACAGTGGAATTATTCGACATAATAGGAAAAATAAACAAAGCCATGTTGAAAAGTTGTATATATATATATATATATATATGAAAGAAATTTGTATAGTATTTCAAAAATCAGAAATAATAGATAATGAACATAATAAGAAATAACGTAATAAAAATATAAAAGCAAAACATGAAGATCAAAAAAATACAAAAAAGGAACTATAAAAATTACAAAAAGGAACTATAAAAAAGAACCTAGGGAGTCAGAAAGCAATTTCGGACTTAAGACCGAATAAGTGGGGTTAAACTAGTTTGAAGGCGCCAACCTTCCCCCTTTGCAACTCGGTAGGAAAAACCAAATAAAATAAACAAAAAAATTCAAAGTATATACAAAAAAAAAAAAAAAAAAAAAAAAAAAAAAA
>BMAV01021322.1:0-11256 GCA_019973955.1 Trichonephila inaurata madagascariensis | reverse complement strand
ATAGTAAAACAGCAACAGTGGTTTAAGTACTCTCTTCAAATAAATCAAGACATATGAACTTAGCATTTTAAAAAGGGTTTAATTGAAGATACTGAAATTTAAAATTAGAATACACCCAAACAGAATTTTAATTGCAGATTTTCTTATGAAAGCCATGAATGTGAAAAATAGAATATTAGAAAAAATTTCATTACTCTCTTGATTTTATGTCACTATGTTTACTGTTATTTTTTATGTTATTGTGTATGTGTTTAAAATTTTGTATTGTTTGTAAAAATGTATCACTCAGGAGGGTTGTTGGGGGTGAAGCAGTGAACTTTTTTTTCGGGGGAAGGATAACTGTGGACCCCCATAAATTTTTTCCCCCTTCAACCCCCGATTCCTTCTACGGGTTCACTAGCTGATGGTCACTGTGTGTTTTTGGTCAGACTTGCTGTGTGCGTTTCCGGATCGTATTTTTTTTTTGTTATAAAAAATGTGCGTAGAGATACCTGAGTGGAAGTAATTTCAAAAAAGAACAACAGATAAATATTTGTCATTGTTATGAATTTGATCAAATCTAAAATGTTTTTTGAAAATTGTAAATAAACATTCGCCTAGATTAAGATTAAAACCATTAGTAAATAAACATTCCTAATAAGACTTTAAATAGAGTCTTATAATAATGCATTCAGAAAGTTAATTTTTCTAATAGTATGATTCTTTTAAAAATTTAATTGACTCGATTTTTCATCAACTATGTTCCATAAACAACTGTGTACTTTTGTTGTAAAATTGTATTTCCTTTGAATACATTTCATATTTTGTTTGCAGAATGTGAAGAACAAGTTAGAGCTTCTAAAAAATGAACAGGAATTGATAACAGCAATTGTTTAAACAGAAACTTCCATCATTATCACTGTTTCAATTACCAAAAATGACATTAGTCCATTGTTACAAAGATTTTAGATAATTTCTATCAACTTCATTGAATTTCTAATAGGAATGACCAACAAAAGCATATAAAATCAAAGGTGTATAAGCATTTGTATACATTATTACTTTTAGAAGGTGATTATCATTTGTATACAAGTCGTATGAAAATATACTACTGCAATTCAATGCTGAAACCAAAACCACAGATGATCTTAAAGTAACAAGATATTTTGAAAATAGAATGCTTCTTTATGGCATATTGAAATATATTATACATTTGGATCAAAACCACAACTGTCCATACTGTCTTTAGATTACATTTTTGTAATTAATTACAATTAAAAAATTTTACAAAAACTTCTTGATTTTAAAGAAAAGATTTTGAATTATGTTTTGTTACAAAAATGAAATGCAACATACCTCAAGAACAGTTGACTCCCACTCTAACCATGAGTCTATTAGGAAGCTCACATCTTTGTTAAGACTATACATGTACCTATAAGATTTTAATACATATATATACTTTATTAAAGAAAATAAAAAAAATAAAGTTTTTTATTCATTTTATACTTGATTCAGAAGCTAGTATTTAGCTTGAGTGAAGAATAGGGAGCATGCCAAATTTCGCGACTTTGGTTTGACAATCATTTCATTCAGGCAAATTGCTTATTCTGGTAACCTTGACAAATGGAAATGTGAAATACACCTGAACAGATTATGTATTTTCAATTTTGGACAACTATTTATATCTTTAAAGTGGCGGATGTTTTTTAAAAAAGCAAGTCATTTTTTAAAAAATATACTGCATTTTTTTAATTACTAAATTGTTTTTACTAAAAAGAAATAGTTTTTTAGCTATTTGCTAAAATAAATCTGAGAAGTTTAAATTTTAATGATTTAATTAAAAAGTAAATACAATACATTGATGGATGGTTATAGGCTTAATTTCAAACAATATCAAATGTTTTTGCAAGAGCAATATGTTCAGTTGAGAAGTTAAATAATAAGCAAGAGGTTGCAAGAACAAAATGAATGAGTATCATATTAAAAAGCCTCTGAGAAAGAATAATTGGTTAGAAGGAAGCAAGTTAAGCATAAAAAAAATTCTAATGATGACATAAATTGTGGCAAAGAACATGTAGGAATGGGAATTTATTTGATTTTTAACTAATTGAGTTCATGCAGCAAATAATGAAAAAAAAAACGGCAATCTAAATTAATTGCTATGCAATTTTCAGCGTTTTTAAAAAAGTTTATCCAGTTTCAGAAAACTAGAATTCTATAAAAAGACAAACCTTTATTTTGTACATCAATACATATTGATAGTTTAACATATTTTAGAGATCACAAAATGTTAATATTGCCAATCTCTGCACTTGTTGTATTTAATTTTGTTTTTTATAGCTCTACACTTGTTACCAATCTTAGTTAATTTACTAGTCACTTGGCTAATACATAACATAGATTAGTTTTGAACAATTAACCCTTCTTATTATAACAAAATTGATTTTAAACTAAATGCGCTTATTTTAAAATGTATTTAAAATTAAATAAAAGATAAGCAATTTTAAATTGGCTGATTAGTTTTGAACAATACCTCTTTGATTATACAAATTTGAAATTTTTAAAACTTAAATATTAATCTTTTAAAATTATTTATGATTAAAAGATAAAATGAAAGCATTTCCTTAGAATTTTATTTTACTGATTTTTAAATTTAAGATTGGCCTTTTAAATCTTTTGTATTAAAATTTCATATATATTTTACATATTTTTTAAGGCTTTTATACAATATTATAAAAATATACAAAAATCTTACATGCTTAAAAACACTAAAAATTACTCCCCACACTAAAAAAACAATATAAAAATATATATATACAAGGACTGTTCAATAAGTAATAAGACTAAAATTATTAAAAACAAGAATACCTTTAATCGTCATCATTTACATGGTATTTTTCAAAATAACTACCGGCACCCAATGCAGCATTTATCCCAACGTTCTGTCCACTTTTCAAAGCATGTAAAAGTCTGTTTTGTGAGAACTTTTACAAAACTGCCTCCACAGCCTTTACATATGCTTTGTTGCTTGCAAAATGTTTGCCTCGCAATGGTTTCTTAAGTTGAGGAAACAGCCAGAAATCTCATGGAGTGAGATCATGACTGTATGGAGGGTGTGGTAAAATCTCAACGTTTTTCTGCTGTGAAACATCCTGTATGCAACGAGCAATATGTGGTCGGGCATTGTCATGGTGCAATAGGAAGCCATTTCGGAGAAATGGACATTTCCTTTTAACGCACTGTATCATTGGACATTCATGTAGTACAAGCCATTTACAGTAGTACCGGGTGACAACGTGTTGATACACAATTCCTTCATAATAAAAAAAATTATGGTCATAACTTTACTAGCCGATGTTACAATTTTTGCTTTCTTGGGAGTACGTGAAGATGGATGTTTCCCCTCACTGCTTTGTTGTTTTATCTTTGAGTCATAGTGATACAACCGAGCTTCATCTGCTGTGATGAAGCGTTTTAAGATATTGTCACTTTCTTGTTCCAGTTTTTCTTTCATATCGTATCATATCAAAGGTCTCCAATGCTGATTTTTGCTTGTAGGAACTGGCCGCGTCTTGTAGGTGCCCGCAAACACGCTTTAGTTCAATTACATGATACTCAAGAACATGAGTCTGTACATGCCACCTATCAGTAGCTTTTGTTAATACAGACAGCATACTTTTCTTATGCCACAGAAATTACCATTCCGATGTGTGGTTTTGAGGTAGTAAAATTAAGTCTTATTACTTATTGAACAACCTACATACATATACAGAGTCTGTTTCATATTTCTAAGCCTTATACAAAACTTGTTAAGAATGAATCCCAAAAATATTCAAATACTATTCATCTTATCAAGAAATATCCATGTTACTTTTCTGACAAATTCCAGAACACTAGAGAAACAATTTTAGAAATAAGTTTTAAGCAATTATGCTTAAAGATTATGACTACATAATATTAGAGATTCTCATTTAACTGCTCTTAATCTTTACCTCAGCTAGTAAAATATCTGAACATAACCAGCAAAACACATATACATTTTATTCAAATTCCTGAAATAAATAATTCCGTAACTATCACATTTAAGATAAAATGAAAATATACCTGCAAGATGCGTTAGAAGAAAAATACAATGATCCATCAGATGTAATTAAAACAGGATATCTCTTATATGTTTCATCTGGAAATTGGAAAGAAAAAAAATGAATTAATAGTATTTTAGTGTAACTTATTTGTTAGATTAAAATACAGTTGAAAGCAGTAGCATTCAGAATAGATAAAAAATCTGAAACCTGTTGATATGTGTAGCAAGTTTATTTTAAAAAATAAATAAAATGATTTACAATCCCAAAACTAAATTAATAACCAGAATTAGAATTATACAACAAATAAATAATAACTAAATGATAACACTACCCTAGTTTTGAGTAAATTATCTATAAGAGATCAATTTACTTAAAACTATTAATACACACTTGCCTCCAAAAGTCTGCATACAGACAATCATCTTAGTGTTTATGCTGTAATTACTATTAAAATCTCGCTTCAGAAAATCAACATACCTCTCAGGGGTTCTTCAAAATTTCCTTATTCAAACCACAGCAATAAAATCCACCTTAACATGAAAAAACAAGAATGACCACCAAATAATCACCAACCACCCCTGCCAAAATCTGCGTACACTTACAAAATAGAGCTTTTTAAGACCTTTTATTGTAAAATAATTGCACTAAATTGTGCATTTAAGTAATTATAAGCTTCCTTTATGATTTATTTAGGATTTGAAAGCTTGTGCGATTCCATGGCAGGTAACAGAAAAGAGATTAAAATATTCTTGAAAGAAAAATCCATCATAAATCTTCAGAAAAGGGGGAAATTTTTAGAGCAACTCCTGAAAACGTTAAAGGAGACATTTATTGATTCACAAAAAAAGTGTTCATAAACTACAAATCAACTAAATTTTAACGTCCAAGCCAAGATTCAGCTGCCCGTCTGCAATGTCACGTCGAGAATCTTGTTTTGTAATATGCTCTATAAAAATAAATCCAAGACAATGAGCTTTACAAATAGCTAAAGGGGTTGCCGAGTGATTGTAAAAAAATGTGACTTTCACTACAATTTGACGAGAACTGAAAAAGAATGACTATAATGGCCGAGTTGCACTCAAGAAGCCATTCATCTCTCAAGTGAACAGAGCCAAGAGAATGACTTTTGCCAAAAAAACCCCATTCAAATAGAACACATAATTATTTGAAAAATTTAATATATTCAATTGAAAGTAATTTTTGCATCAAAAAGGACAGAAATATACCTGCAAGGATCTTAAGAAAGAATCTTTTTTTTTTTTTTTCTATCAAACATGGAAGAAGAGGCCTAATGTTTGAAGGTGCAAAGAAAGTTTTGGGTTGGTAATATCCAATTTAATGAATCAACAATGTTCAAAATTGATTACTTGAACTTATTGAAGTAAAATATCAGGGCAAGTGCCAAGAAACTTGCAGTGAGTGATGATTTTTACTTTTAGCAGGACAAAAGTACCAAGCAAATGGCTCACATTGTAACATTATGGTTGTTCTGCCATGTCCCAAACCAATTCCATAAGCCAAGTCCCCAGACCTAAGCACAATGCAGCATTTGTTGGATTTACTTGAGTGAATAATCAGGAGTGTAATAAAAAAGTGCTCAAAATGTCAAGTAGAGGGTTGAAACAAAATAACCACGAAAAAACACAACCCAGTGGAACCCCCCCTTAATAAAAAAAACGGAAAACTTTTTAGCTTTAAAAGATTTAGGTTCAAACCTTAGAAAGGGGTTTTTTAATGCGGGGCTTTGAACAACCGATTTTTGCCATTTCCCATTTAAAATTTGGGGATCTTAATAATCAGGAAGACTAATTTCTTCGAAATTTTTTGGGCTTAAAGGAAACAAAAAAAAAAAAGTAAAAATTGGAAATTCAAAATATTAATTTAAAGCGATCTTTTATTAATTTTAAAAGTTTACAAAATTTTAGACAACTTATTTAATTTTTAAATACCCCTTTTACACACACTTTTCTTTCAAAAATATTGTCAAATTTAACAAATTTTACTTATAATTTTAAATTTTCCCTTAAGGATAAATTATCAAAACAAACAAGGGGCAAAAATGAAATTCAACAACAGTTTTTTAATATTTTAAAATGAAAACAATTATAAAAAATATATTTAAAAAATATATAAAAAAATGATGAAATTTTGGTCAATTTTTTTCCCGGTAAATTTTATTTTTGCCCCATTTATTTGGGAGAAATTTTTTACATTTGAAGAGTAATATTGAGTTGTAGCAAGGATTTTTACAGATCCTAAATTACAAACACGAAGATCCGAATATAATATTGACATTTTAATTACAAGAAACCCAAAACGTTTAAAAAAAAACTACAACCACGTTTAGATCATTGATATACAGTTAAGTTACAGGTATTGTAGGGAGTAATAAAAAAGGCTACATTTCCCCCCGGGATCATAATTTTACGGTACTTTTTATGATTTTTTGATAGAATTTATTACCCCTTTTTTTTGGACATTATTTTTTTTTTAATTAATAGGTATCAAAAAAACCATGTTTGAATTTTTTTTTGGGAGGGCTGCTTTTTTAAAAGGATAGTATTTGGGGGAATCAATTTGGAGTATTTTCCCAAAAAGATCATTTTTGGACAGGTATGTTTTTAACACACACACACACACACACACACACACACACACACACACACACACACACACACACACACACACACACACACACACACACACACACACACACACACACACAAGTTAAAAAAAATATATTTCAAATTATTGATTCTATTGCAAGTTGAGCAAACAGCTTTATTCTGTAAGTTAAAATGTGATTAAAGGCCAGGGCTTTAAATTTTTGGGGAAGGGCGAATATCCGAGCACAGAACCGCGAACCCTTTTGGGCAACACGTAGCATACCCACTAGACCAATATGATCACTTCCAGTCCGAAGGCTGTTACTGGCTTTATAGGTGATACCTTTACATTATCATTCTGCTAAGCAAAAAGATTCTTAGAATCTCCACTAGTCTGTTTTTTAGTCCTTTCCCCAAAATTACATCGATGGATGCTTGGGTTTCCCCCAAAAATTTGAAGTATTTATACTAAAAACTGGAAGTTTTTTTCATTTTTTTTGTAATCTGTTTTGTAAAGCATATCCATGAATATTTCTGAGGCTACCATCAATATTTGAATGAAATTCCGTTACGGCCCCTTTTTGGGGGTTGTATCCACTCTTTTCCCTTCCAAAAATATTTGAGGGACTTGAAATTTCAAAGAAATACTTAATTGGGTATTACATTGTAAAAAGGATATGTATTTTAGAGGCCCGTCTTTGGGTTATTTTAGGTGACCTGGGTTGAGAAATTTTTTCAGTGGGGTAAAACTGAATAACTGTCTGATAAAATGAGCATTTTTTCCCTTAAATTTTAATTGTTCAAAGTTTTGGGAAATAGCCAGAGCTTTTGTTCTGAAATTGGAATTGATCGTTAATTTTATAAAGAAGAAACCGTTTTTTGTAACACCTGCTATTGAAGAATATGTCGGTTTTTGGATGCATCTGTAGTAATTTAAAATACCCCGGGAAATTGTGTTAAAGTAATTCGTTAAAAGAGCTTTTTAAATTTTAGTAATTGGGAAAAATTTTTTTCTTTTGGAAAAATGAAAATTTTTTTCTTGTAAAAAACTTGGAGGAAATTTAAAATAAGTCAAAAATTATGAATTTTTGTTATCTGTTCTTCGACTATATGCAAACTTTTTAAAATTTTTTTTTAACGTTATTTTTTTCAAACTTCAGCCTGGTTTTATTTTATTGTCCCCGGGTTTGAAGATGCAAACCGGAGAAAATTTTCCTTTTTGAAATTTGAACTAAAAAAAATTTTGTCCCAACCTTACAATTTTTTCGGAAAAAATTTTTGTCGAGCAAGTTTATAAAACAATTTTTTGGGAGTTTTTTAAAAACAAAGCAATTTGAGAGTTTTGGTTTAAAAATTTGGATTGTCACCATTTTTTTATAATGTATGTGTAAATAAGGTATTGAAAAGTTTTTGATTAGTATAATTTTTCCCAAACCCACTAATGCTTGAAACCATCCCTTTTAAGACCCTTTGTTTTTTTCAGTGCATTATTTTTCATTTGATGACATTTGGATGAGTATGAATTTTGATTCCTTTCAAAAATATGCCCTAAATATTTAATGAAGGATTGCAGGGAGGGGGACCCGCAATAATATATTAAAGTGAGAGGAATTTTTTGCTGAGATTTCGCATGCATTTTTTCTGACTTTTTTAAATTTCCCAAATTTTTGCACTACATTAATCTTTTAAAAGTTTTTTTTAATTTATGACAAATAATATCAAGGACGATGAGCAATATATGAAAATATCATCCGCAATATTGAACATTCGGTCCGTTTTAAAAGTCATACATATACAGATAGGGATAAAATTGGGGAAAACATTTCCTGAGGGAGACCCTTTGAAGTATTTTTCGGGTGAATGGCAATCCCCCAATCAAATTTGAGCGATCCGTAAGACAAAAATTCATGCATCCAAAGTCCTATTTTCCCAGTAAAAAATTTGTAAACATATTTAAAAGGGCGCCTTTTTTTAAACTGAACCTAAGCCCTCTTTTTGTTTAAATTAATACCCCCGAAGATTTTACCTTTTGCAAAACTTAAGCAAAAGGTGGTTTATTGCCATAATTCAAGAAAAAAACATCTGAGAGACATGAAATTCTGAAAAGAGGGAGAGTTTTTGTACGTAAAGGGGGTGACGGCTCGGGTCTGAAAAGGAATAAACGATACGGTATGGGAATCAAACAAAAAAAAAGTTTTTTTTGAACGCATAGTATCGTGATCATGACATCCCCAGGAAGAACAACAAGCAGATGTTCCTAACATGGGATATGCCCTCCCTTTTTACAAGGTTGCTTGCACCGTCTCCGCATACCGAACCAGCGTTTAACATTTTGAGGTAGGGGGCCCATTTCAACAACATCTGTTTGAGGTTGGTTATACCCCAATGATGTGCTGGACAATACGTCTCCCCCAAAGCATCCTACACATGTTCATGAATTTAAATCTGGGAGCACACTGGCCAATCCATTCGAGTGATATCTTCACTTTCCAGCAGCCCTCAACAGCAAGAGTGCGGTGGGGCCGTGCACATCCATAAAATGGTCGGCCAAATGGACCCCGGAAAGGAGAATGGGGAAAAGAAACCCACAATAGGATCCCCAAGACCCTCTGTGGGTGAGCCGCCCGCCCGTTTGATAATGCCCCCCAGACAAGAACTCCAGAACCACCCTAACGGTGTATTTTCCCTTATTCTGGGAAAAAAACCGGGGCCGATCTCTCCCAATCAAAAAGCGTTGAGAATCGCTTCTGGTACTGAACCGACTTTCATCCGTAAAAAAAGGGCACGACTTATTGATCCGTTGTCCAGTTTTTTTGCCTCTGGCCCACTGTAAACGGTGGTTCGGTGGCCCAAATTCAACGGGAGGAGGTTTTAGGGCGGGGTCTCAGGGAAAAGGCCCCTTTGTGAAGGCGTCTGGCCCCGAAACCGCGACACTTGTCGACCCGTTTCTGTACAGAGCGAGCAATGGCGCTTTTCCCGCAGGATGATATATGGGCATCCCCGAGGTCGTCCCCGGGCGGCCACCACCGCTTCAACAGCTGTACCTGTGGGGGTTTGGGGAAAGTTTTAAACGCGCGGAAACTTTTTTTGATTCCAACTCTGCAGCTACACTGGTAAGTACGCCCCTCCTCCAGCTTTTGATAATTTTTTCCACGTATGAAGTCGTCTAGGTGATTTCTTTAGCCATATTTTACGAACGACCACTGACACTTGCAGCGAATATGGAATTGCGTCTCCGTCCTTCATTTTATTCTACTGTTGAGCAGGGGGCCCCCACATCACGCGTTTTGGTACGCTCACATCGCTTTGACGTTTTGTTCCTGATATTTGATACGCAACGTTTCTACTGACTTACTTTCCCCTGTACTGATTCCAGACCCCCTTTTCATCAGTTTCATGGCTATTGCAAAATTTTACATTGTTGTTTAAGTTTTGACACCAGTGTATT
Source organism: Trichonephila inaurata madagascariensis (assembly GCA_019973955.1). Taxonomy (NCBI): domain Eukaryota; kingdom Metazoa; phylum Arthropoda; class Arachnida; order Araneae; family Nephilidae; genus Trichonephila; species Trichonephila inaurata. Next base: position 1,138 of record BMAV01021322.1, on the reverse strand, counting down.
TTCTAGCTTTGGTCTGTTATTGCTTTTAAAAAAGGGGTAAGTTGTGTTCTCATTTTTAAAAGGAACAAACCCATAAGGGTTTTTAGATGAAGTTTTGTTCTGTTATCAGAAAGGGGGCAATTCGAGAACAAAAATTTCTTTCAAATGTCTTAGAGAAACCGATGTTGGTAAAAGTTGATAAGAGAAGATGTCTTTTATGGTTTTGGGAACTGAAAGTATTGCGTGCTTCCAAAGACTTTGGGACTGTTGAATTATTGAATAGCTGTTGAAAAAAGATGTAGAATAACATATGTCATTTTTTTCAATAGTTTGGAATGTATCCGATCTGGCTGCACCTGAGTTGTGTTCCTATCAGATTTTATAACCCAAATCAATTTAGATAAAAAGAAAAGACTTTTTGATTAAGCTATTGCTGGAGAAAAAACAAAAGGAAGTGGTTCGTGGGTTTGAATAAATGGATGCAAAAAAAAAACCCTTTAAAAAATGTTGTTGAATATGATTATGATAAATAAATCATTATTTAACTTGAAGCAAATTCAACGTCATTAGAGATTATTCTTCATAGAAAAATTTTTCAGGGTGTTGTAAAGGTTTTGGAGAAAATTTTTCGACTGTATTCAATACATTTTTTTAGCTTTTTTTTATGAAATTAGAGCCGGTTGAATATTGCTTGTGTGTGTATCGAACATAACTTTGAAGTGAGTAAGAGAATATTAAACTCGCACTGTTTAGCTCACGAGGGTTTTTGGGGACGGACCTCATTTTTGAACCACGGTCAAGTGATGAGGACACAGCTTGCTTTCCCTTGAGCCATTGAGCTTTAAAAAAAAAATTCTTCTAAAATGGAAAGAAACAGAACCAAACTCCAAATTTTTTTTTTTTTCGATGTACTTTGTAAAAACCAAAAAAGCTGATGTGAGCTGAAATAAAATGTTTTTGTGTTTTTTTAAGGGAAAATAAACCCAAATAAAACAATATTGTTGTCACAGGTTTTCCAAAATTTTTCATGTTAGGTAGCCTCCTTCTACGAAACATGTGGAAAAAAAAACTCTTTTTATTTCTACCTCAAATCTCGCCTTGGGGATGGTGTTTCCGAATATTTTTATTTCCAGAAAGGAAACCTTTTTACGTTTAGCAA
>BMAV01021321.1:0-36518 GCA_019973955.1 Trichonephila inaurata madagascariensis | reverse complement strand
TTAATCTCTTAAATGCCGTTTAAAAAAATTATGATTGCTCTCCAATACCCCGTTAACCGCAGTTGCGTATGTGGTGTATTAAAGGGGTGGGGGGTAGAAAGAATAAATAATCTCCTCTGAAATAAGTGAACCCTTTTGCAAACACTGTCAAGTTCATTTTATTGCTTTCTAAAGCCTTGGGGGAAAATTTTTATGGATAGCAGTTCACAGAAAAATAAACGTATATATACGTTAGGGCAATAAACCAGTGCTGGTAGACGTTTTAATATCTTTTGGGGGTTTAAGAGTTTAAGCGTATTGTATGTTTTACGTCATATATTATTAATTTAATACTTTCTATTGTATGGGGGGGGGCGCTGCAAAATTATATTAAATATGGGTCGCAAACATTGGAAGTTTGAGAAACACTGCATTAATGATTACAGATTTTATTCGAGTGTTCTATACTATTGGAAATAAAATTTCAACCAGCTTTTACCTCAATTTTCTTTTTTGCCTAGAATTTCCTCTAGGTATAAACAGATCGTGAAGCTATTTAATCAAAACCGCTAACCAAATTTGCATAAAGTTTTTGCATAAAGTTATTTTCTCTTATTGGGGGGGAGTATGAGTTCTTCCCTTAATATACAAATGCTTGTAATCTGCTTATTCAAGAGATTGAGGGATTTTTATTATAATTATTTCTTAGAATGTTAGCATGACCGAGTGTTGGATTAATACGTTTAGGTTTGGGAATTTAACCGTTTGTTTTAATGTTAATAATTTTAATGTTTAAAGTTTTTCAAACTTTGCTTTAAAGGTACTTGAGGCTCACTGAGTAAATGATCGCGGATTAATTTCTTCATAATTAGCATCACAGGCTATGGGCCTCAACATTCTCCAGAACAAATTTTTTAAAATAGTTTGGATTTAAGAAATATATAACCTAGAAAATCTTTCTATTAAAAAAGTATTTTCGAGTGGGGAGGGGGAGGCAATACGATGGAAACGATACGATTCGAAAGTTATGCCGCACTCACATTTGATAACTACCATACGTGGAAGCCGGATATTACTGTAATCTTAAGAAATCGTGACTGCTGGAAGAGTGAGATTTCGAAACCCATAAAACCGTGCCTTCTCAACCATTTATTTGAGTACTACTTAAGGCATCTAATATCTCATACGACTGAGATGGAAAAAGAGTATGGGACATCCTGCACAAACCTTTCCTTCCTAATAGTAGAGCTAGACTAATTAGTATATTCGATACACATTTTTCTGGTGTAGAAATCAAGGAGAAATGATTGGACTTTTTGCTGCAAGACTTCAGAAAATAATTAACGATCTTCTTGATAATGACGAGAAAATTTCAGTAAAATATAAAGTTATCCAACTGATAAGATATTTACCTATGGAATTTCGACCAATGCAAACGGGAGGTTTCAAAAATCATCTTCAGTCAAGTATTAGACAAACTTATAGCGGAAGAATAGCGATTATTACAATGCATTATTGACAGCAATCTCATTGCAATAATACCACAGTTCGAAAAGTACAAAATAAATCAAGTTACTCAAAAGAAAAAGTAAACCGTCAAATGCCAAATGTGGAAAGATCGGCCATCTAGAAATGAATTATCGGCTGAAAGGCAAAAATTCGAGGAAGAAGATTCAACAATATACCAATACGGTTACAGCCAAAGCCAGCATAAGTTAAAAGAATTCGAAACCGAACTTGTTGAAAATTGACAGTGCAGACTCATCATACTTTTGTGGAAAACTTGAAATGCTTGAAACCTTCAAGCCTATTAAAACACGAATAATTGGCGACAGCTGCATCATGCCCAATCGAAGGTATAGGAATCGTACGTCTGAGGTTTGGATCTTATAACGTTTTATTAGAGGATGTGATCTACTGTTCTCATATCAAAGGATAATTTAATCTCTTAAAAATTGACAAATGAGATTAGGTCATTGAAAAAATGGACCCCTTTGGGTTTTTTCGAGAACAATTAAAAATTTAAACCCCCCAAATTATAACAGACTCTACAATTTTTAAAAAAAAAAGTCAGGAAAACCCCAAAAAAAAAAAAGGAGATGCCAAAGAATGGCATGCGAAGTGGGGAAAATCAATTTCGGGGACCCAGGTCCGATGTTGTTGGATTTCAAAATTTGAATGCAAATCAATTAGTAGATTGTAAACCTTGCCGGCTAACAAAGACAAAATGAAGATCGCTCATGTCAATCGGAAAAATAAGACCCACCAAACTAATTCAATTGATCCACACTGATATCTATAGATTAGGTTAGTTTTTCAAGTCTTAAAGGCCTTTTAACAATAACATGAGATCAATCGATCTAACTTGCATGCTCAAAATAACTATTGTGAGCATGCAAGTTAGGAAGAGAGATTGAGAATAGAGATTGAACAAATTGTACATGCAGTGCTCATGGTTGATGAGAAAATAGGTGCGCGATAGTATAAAAAATTTAATCGACTAAATATCAGTGTATAAAAAATGTACGTTAGTTAAATTTTTTTATGGTATTTAAAATAAGTTTAATTTTAAAATTTCAGAAGAAAATATTGACGATAGCCACAAATTAAAATGTTTTATAATCAACCTTTCTTTGCATGATGATGGAAATTTCCATCATAACATTTAGTGAAGAAAAACTTGCACCCGAAACAAACATGTTTACTGTAGATTGGTTGTTGTAAATTTTTTCACGACTATTGCGTAATCAAACTGTAAAAAAATCAAATGTTACAACCATTCTATAGGGTTTAAATTTGCAATTCCGCTGTTTGTTGTAGTTGAAAGAAGCGTGCAGTATTTTTGAATATTTTTTACAGCCTAATCGGAGATTTTTTTTTCTAATAAAAGTGTTAATGAGTGGAAAGTTTTTTTTTATTGTGTTTCTCTTATTTTCTGCTCACTTTTTGCTTTCAGAATCAACTTAATAATAACATATGAATATAAGACATAAATTATATTTTTACTGATAGTGTCTCCAAAAATTTTTGAAAAAGGGGATTGTGTAGCCTAAAACGAATCATTGAAATTGATAAATGTTTATACGCTATCTGAAATTATCGAATAAATATCTTTGTTTTATAACCAAATAACAGAATTTCAAAGACTCATTTCTGTTTATTTTATAAATTTTCAATCCATTACCAGTATTTTATGTTTGGGAATTCATTTCACTGAAACATTTTATAAAACTTTCGAAAAATATTTTACTTGGTAAAATCTTTAGCTTTGATCTATGTTATTGGTAGATTTATTTGAAGTCAATCTGTATAAAATAAACATGAAGTTGAAACATTTATGGTCTCTGGGGAATATTATTGGCTTACGACTCTATGAAGTATACTCTGAAATATATATTAAAAGTTAGATTTCTTAACGGTTGTCATAGATTTTGAATTAGAAATAATAGCGTTTTATCTGGGTTCTTAAAATATTTTATCTGAATGTGTAAACGCTAATCGTAAATTTACATTATTGTAAAACATAGTATGAGTAGATTTGTTTTGAAGTTAAGCTAAATTATTCAATTAACTTTTTACTTGGCTTAAATGATCCTTTTCTTGTATTGAATAAAAATACAGAGAATTGAGTATTAAAAACATTTTTAATAATGAAAATATTTGGAAGCAACTTCATCATGGGCAGATCTTATATAAGGACCTTTTGTGAGAGGTTTGCTCTGCTTTTAATTAAAGCATTATGTGTGATTTTCTTCTTACTTTTTGATTGAAAATTTTTCCCCATAAAGTTTGTTTTTATTTTCTGGACTTTGTATAAATAAGAGGAGTTAAAATTGACTAAATTCCCTGCTTTTGTTTATACGTTTACTCACAAAACAATCATAAGAAGAGGTAATATTATATTGCCATTATAACTTATATTTAAATTATCTTTTTTAGTTAAAAGTAATATATTTTCTTTTTCAGATTGATGCTTATTTTCTGCGAAAAAGCTAGGTTAATAAAAGCTTTGATTAAGATTATTAATTTGAATTTTTGTTAATCGTGTTCCAAACTTAGAAACTAAGCAAAGTATAAATCTACAAAGATACCACACGTTTATGAAACTTACAATGACAATAAAAGAAATATAAAATTATTCATCTAGTTCGAAATGTGTGGAATAAAATTTATGGACATGAAGCGGAGGTAATAGTAATTGTCGTGCCGAAGGGCCTTGGTTCCAATCCCAAAGAATGCATGGATGTTTGTTGATGTATGGTGTAGTCTAAATATTTGGCGAGAAGAAAGTCCTCTCGAGAGGTTAGTTGTAGATTAAAAGGGGTGAAAGACCCCACAACACCCCTGGGGGAGTTCTCCCTTTAAATTGGGGTGGAGGGGGGACAGATTGAAATATTGTCACCTGCATGGTGCTTATATCTGTTGCTAAATAACAGAAGTAATCTAGCTTCCCTTCCCCTCTTTCCACGATAAATTTCTGTGGGTTCGATCTGATGTTACTGTTATGATCGAGCAGAAAAGTAACAAAATACACTGCTGGCCACCGTAAATGCAACACCCTGAAGGAAGCATGCAAATAACATGAAATTTACAACATGCATTAGCGGAGGTGAGATATGCAAATGATTAGAATTTCATCGCAGACACACATCACGCGTGCCTGTGCCGCCACCTCAAAGCGCTATTCAAGGCTTGGAGATTTCGAAGATTTCAAGTTCGGCAATTATGTTTTTCTTGTGGTTTTTTTCAAAAAACGATCAGTTATGTCTAGTAGAAAAGACCGATCAGCTTTTGATCAAGTATCCGAGTTCGACAGAGGAAGGATAGTGGCCTACCGAGATTGTGGATTATCTTTCAGGAAAATCGATAGTCGTGTTGGATGAAACCAAATAACTGTAATGGGGATATGTGACCGTTGGATGCAGGAGGGTATATCGGACCGACGTGGTCGATCGCATGCACTTCAGTGCACCACTTCACGTGAGGACAAGCAAATGGAGCGCATGGAAGTGACAGATTGCTAAGTCACATCACAAACCATAGCACAGCACATTGAGTCTTTAACGCATCATTCAATGTCTGCACGTACCATTCGACGCCGTTTACAGCAGAGTGGTCTGTCCGCAAGGTGTCCATTGCTTGGTCTTCCCTTGATGCAGAATCACAGACGTCTCCGCCACCAACGTTGCGATGAAAGAAGGATGTGGACGGCAGAATGGAATGAGGTTGTCTTTACTGACGAGTCACGCATCTGTCTGCAACATCACGGGGGTCGGATTCGATTCTGGAGACAACGTGGAGAGAGATGCTGAACAGCTGCGTTATGTACCACCACACTGTCCTGCATCGGGTATTATTATACGGGGTGGTATTGGATATCATTCTCGCACTCCTCTAGTACGCATTGCCGGTAATTTAAATAGCCAGCGCTACATCTCCGAAGTGTTGGATCCAGTTGTCCTTCCTTACCTTCAGGGCTTGGCCACAGCCATTTTTCAACAGGATAATGCGCGTCCACGCATTGCCCAAAGGTTCTTCGTCAATCACCAGATTGAATTGCTTCCCTAACCGGCTCGCTCTCCGATCTTTCACCGATAGAAAACATGTGGTCCATGGTTGCTCAACGATTGACCCAGATTACACCCCTAGCTGCCACACCAGATCAACTTTGGCTGTGGAAGCTGCTTGGTCTGCTGTACCCCAAGAACACATCCAAAGTTTCTTTGAATCAATGTCGAGGCGTGTGGCAGCGGTGATCTCCAACAATGGCGGCTACTCTGGCTACTGATTCAGGCAGGAACCACACTTCACAGAAGTCTATAAATTTAATCATTTGATACTTGATCAACATGTTATCTACAAAATAAATTTTGTTGTGCTATCTTTTGTCTTTCTTGGTGTTGCATTTACGGTGGCCAGCAGTGTAAGTAGCTACCTGTACCTAATAACAATGGTTCAAATTGATATTTTTTATCTGTAATTTTGAGTTCCTTTTCCGTATTTTAAGATTAAAGTTACTGTATAAAAATAAAATTGGTGTTTTCAATGATATAAAAAAATGCTTCATCTGCACAGAAAACGAATTTTGTGTCAATAATAAAATAAATTTATAAGTTTGGAATTAATGTTAAATTTAAATCTACCATTCATTGTACATGCTAAAAATTTCCAATAAAGCATTTCAATTTTTTTTTGATTACTGTGCAGTGAATTTTATTGTTCCATGTTAAAATATGCATATTTCTTGCATTTGCTTAAGCAATGAATGTACAGTTTTAAAATTCATAATGCTTTTTCCTACATAAAATTAATGCTCGAACAAATTTTATCGTTTAGGTTCCGACACGACTGGCAAAGAAATCCTCTAATTTTAAGAATATCTTTAGTATGACCCGCAAATGGTATATAATATTTTCATTCGAAAATAAATGTAAATCTTTCTTTTTGAGTCAAACATATATAGCTGCACAAAGTTTTGTGAACTAGGTGACCTCGAAAGATCGGTGGCTAAGGTCATAAGATTGGTGACACGGAATATATATATATCGCAAAAATGACGAAATTAGGACTTACATCAAACTCACCGGATCAATTGACTGGAGATGTTAAAATAACGTCTCTTCAAAGTCATTTCCCTGATAAAAGTAAACAAATCTCTGATCTGTTTCAGTGAAATAATATTGTCAAGAGTTTAAAAGTGTTTATTTAACAAATATGGTTCATTATATTAAATGTAGAAGTAAGTCATACAAAATATTTAATGAAATACAAATTATTTATTAGAAACTAATTAATAAATAATAGAAAATTAGGCTGGTATTTTTTTTATGTGTAACATCTTTCCTCTCGGTCGCTTACACTCTAAAATATCAATCTCTTTGTTAATCCTATGGTACCATTTTTTTAAAGATATTTGGTTGATATTTAGGGGATCGATAGTACTACCTGTTTTGTTAGTAAGTACAAGAACTCGACCTCCCCCTCTCTGGACACCTTTTTGCCAATGCAAATCCTGACTAGTTCATTTCATCATTTCCTGTAACATTTCAGGGATTTAATAAAAATCCCTTACTTTCATCACGGAAATGACCTTGAGGAGATGTTATTTTAACATCTTCCGTCAAATGATTATATCCTTAGGGATTTTATGAAATTTCTAATTTCGTCATTTCCCTGCGACATATACAATTGAGAGATAAAGTTCTGTTTTTATTTCTAAGACCATTTGAGTAATGAGTTTCATTATTTTATGATACATTCTGAGTTATTTGTAATAAAGGGGACTTGGCACCTTAAAAATGACCTAAACATCATTTTTTTTTTATTTAGTTATATTCTTTGTATTTTTTCGACTGATGTGTCACTTTTGTATACCTGAAAATTAGAAGTTGGTAAGAAACATCAATTGAAAAATGTAACGAACAAATTAGGAATTCGACCACGCCCCTTTTTGCATAAAAAAGTTTTTGAATATAGAAAACCTATTTTTTAAAAAGGGAAATGATAACTTAAAAAGGACGTTACAAATAAAGCAGATATTTTAAAAGTATTACATCAATCTTTTTTTTTAAATGTGTACATGAAAAGTTTTTTAATTAATTTTAATTTTATAATTTCAGTTCATATTCATTACAAGTTTTTCACATAAAAAGGTAACATTTCAATATTATGTGAAGCAAAAAACTTTAAAATTTCTATTATGATAAAAAAATTTTTTAAACTTTTCCGTAAGTTTTCTTATACAATTAATAGTCACTAAAAAAAGATAACTTTCTAAGATATGTGAGTTGAAATAATTTAAAAATGGTATAATATTTTAAAGAAAAATATGTAGCTAATATTTTAAAGTGATATTTTATTTTTATTTTTGCTTATAATAATTATTTTTAAAATTATAAACTTTAAGATAGTTTTTCTCAATTTGTGTTTTTTTGCAATCAGAATGTTCTCCTTCCACAATTATTTACCAATCATTTAAATTTTTGCGTGTGTTATGTATAATGCATATAACAAAATTAGGAATCGATTTTGCTGTAATTTCTAAATAGTATAAAAATTAAAAAAATACAGTTCAAGTTTTGACCTTAATTTTTCGTTATCTGTAATTACGAAGCGTGACGATAATAATTGCTGGGGATATATAAATTAATATATTTAATTTTCCTTAATATGTTAACTAAATTCCGTCTCAAGTATATATACTCTATAAACACTACCCACCAATTACTTGGACACCCATGGAAATGAGTACAACTGTGGTCTTGATCTACGTCAAGCCTTCTGTACTTAAATATCATGTAGGAAACAACGCTTAGTTGCATGCCAGATGCTACAAAATTCAGAGTTTTCTGACTTTAAAAACGGCGTAATTGTCACACATCGTAGAAGTGGCCGATTCTTAAGGGGCATATTTAGTGAGTAAAACATTCCAAAATCGTCAGTGAATTTAAGGAATAAGAAATCGAATATAAGTGGTGACTGTCAGAATGTGTTTCAACTCAGCAGGCACACGAAACTAAGAAATAAAGACTGACGAGTGTTGTCCAAACAAATTTCAAAACCCGCCCCAAACAGATATCCATTTTATTCCAAAGAGTTCCACCAAGCATCCCGGACTGTTATTTCGATAAATACCATCCACAAGGAAACATATTTGCTTAGTTTCTATGGTCATGCTGCCTCCCGCAAACCTTTGATTACAAAATAAAAACGCGCTTCTAGGTTAAGGTGGTGCAAGGGACTCCAAAGATGGGCCGTAGATGAGTGGAAATAGGTTCTTTGGAGTGTTGAATCAAAGTTCAACCTCTGCTAGTTGGATGGAGAACGCTTTTTGCCAGAATGCATTGCGCCTACAGTAAACTTTAGTGAAGGTTGAATTATGATCTGAGGATGTTTCTCGTGGTAGGAACTGAGGCTCTTGATCCCAACTCATGGTAAGCCCATTGTCGACTCCTACTCCACTATTCTAGACAACAATATGCTTCCTACACTCGTGGCAATTTTACGAATTGGATTATTGCTACTTCCAGGATGCCAATGACACTTGTGATGTTGCGAAGGCCCTCATGGATTGGTTTGACAAAATGAGGTGAACCAATAGGACTGGTCTGCCGGGTCGAGTTGGATCATCGCATTAAGGGGACAGCAATCGGACAAAATTTGTGAAAGAACTTGCATGTGCTCTCCAAGCCGAGTGGGAAGAAAATACCACTGTCCATCATCCAAACACTTGTGAAAAGCATATATGCCCCGGGGTATAATTACCTCAGGTGAAGATTCTATCAACTATTGAAAATGAATAAGGTTCATTTACCTCTTTTATCACTGGTGTTCAATTACTTTTTGGTAGGTAGTGTATATTATCAAATATTTTGCATATATCATTAACAATAGCCCACTATTTATTCACCCTAATTAATAGCTTTTTATTATCATTTAATATTTTCTGATGAATAGATTAAAAATAAATGCTTATTGCCATAAAAAATATTCTTATTTCTGATAGCAATACGTGTTACTCTTTCTTATTTAAGTATCCGACTATATTCGGAACCGTGATTTTGCAAAAGCGCATAAATGGATACTTTTCTTGATATTTAGTGGCACTTAAATTAGAATACATGCATAAAATTGTTTTAAGGACATTATGACAAAAATAAATTATTTAAATACAATATTTTGGTAAAAATTAATCTTAGAATAACCTTTTTTCCAAATGTTCCTTGTAAAAAATGTTCTATTGCTTAATATTTTGCTGATAGCTAGCCACCCTGTACAGAGGCTCAACTACGATTTTGAAAATTCCATTATTTTAAGTACTCAGCGATTTGAAATATTTATGGGCTATTTTCTTAAAATTTTTCCGTTCTGTTTCGTAAAACAGGAGAAACCGACTCCGAGTTATCAACTCTTAAAATTCTAGTTGAGCCTGGTAATAGTCGAGTTTAATCAGGCATAAATATTAATAATTAGACTTTTACAAAGGCTGTTGGAAAAAGTTATTCTAGGTAATTTTTCAAAATATTGTATTTAATTAAAATTTTTGTCATAATGTCCTTAACAATTTTATAATGTATTCTAATCTATTAAATAACTATATAATTTAAAATATTAACGCTTTTGCAAAAAAATCTGTTCTGAACGAGTCGGATACCTTAGTTAAGCTTGGATATATACTCAGTTGATAAATGATTTGAAATTGTGAATTATTAAAAGATTAAACACACATAATGAGATAAGTTTGATATGTTAACGTTCGATAATAAACATTATATTAGAAACTGAACTCTTTAAGTTCGGATAACATGTAATTGAAAATATGATTTTTTTAAACGAAATAAAATTATTAATTTCAAAAGAGGTCATTGCTTCGTCTAGTCGGCTGCTAGACTTAAAGACAAAAAAATGCATTGCAGTACATAAAATGTTTCTATTTTGTCTTTCAAGAAATGTCACACATACCAGTGAATTGATTACTTTCATAGTTTATGACAGTGCTTTTGTCAACAAATAATTATATATGTTTAATGATTTACTCATTTTTCTTTGGTTAGTTTTATGTTTTGGGAAATATATCTATAACTTCAATACATATAATACTTTTATTTATTAGAAATTACTAACATGGCATTTAACTCTGAAGACTTTCAATTATATTGCCTCTATTTGTTAACTTGCTTTATGTGTTTTTCCTCATTTGTTAAAATTTATAGCTGGAGTAAAAAGCGTATTCTTGGTATATAAAAATCATTCACAAGTAATAAGCAGTTAGTTTCTTTAATGGCTGGTACCAAATGACGTTCAGAAATGATTACAATTCTGAACGTTTCGAAAAGTAAATGGATAAATTTCTAGAAGATGTTTAGGAAATATTAAACTAAATGTTTTTAAAATAATATATTTATATATAGTTAATAACGGGAAAAAATGAAACTATCATTTGTTTTCAAGTATCGTGTTAAATCCTTGCTTAGAAGCAAAAGATACTTCTATTGATACCATTGCTTGAGCTCGATTAAAATACAGAGATGGAAATACAGTCGAACGACTAAATTGCGAATTTTTCTACGTAGGAACTTTTTCCTGGAACCTTGAACATTTCACGATTTTCTTCGTAAAATAAACTCTGTATAGCAAAGTGCATTTTCTATAAAACGAATTTTTCGTTTGTGATTCAATTTTTGTTCTCCCTTTTTTTAAAAGTATTTCTGAAAAAAATTCAAGTTAGTCTCTTCTTAATACATTTTATGGTGGTCATAAATCTTGAACTGGTTTTATTAGATACTAACTCGCCGAAAGCAATAGAGTTCTGGACGTTTCATCCAAGAAGTACAAACTTTAACCCCCATTGCCCAGTTCACTAGAAACATCTTCGATATCCTCTTTCACCCTCATTGGAGTTGTTCCGTGTCCTAATTACAAAATAATGTATGTTTAATATTACTTGCATGCTTTAAATTATAAAATGTCCTTAAGATTCATTAATCTTAGTATAAAATTATTTTTTTAGTATTGAAAATACAGTGAATTCTTCGGCATTCTTTTCCCTTGCAGTTTTCCTTTCTTTTCTGATGGATAAGATATATAAAATAAACATACTATATTAATTTTTTAAAAAAGTGGAAATAAAATTATTTTTAATATGTAGTGTTTATGAATTTAAAATTTATTTTATGTGGTTTATAAAGTATATTAAAAGATGAATCTCAATATAACGAATTTTCCATATACCGAACTTTTTTCTGGGATTTAGCGACTTCGTTATATAGAGGTCCGAGTGTAGTACAAATGTTTATATTGCAGAAAATATTTACAGCTAATTAACACTTAAATTTAAATACTACCTCTGACAATAAAAAGTTTGGTGAATAGTCCTGCAACATTAACTTAGATGAAATATTAACGTAAGCTACTTACTGTCCTTCAAAATAATCGCCTCCCATAACTATGTGCTCAGGTGTCGCCCTTGACCATGGTTCAAAATTACAAGGTCCGTAGCCAAAAGCCCTCGTGTAGCTGAACAGTGCGACGTTAATATTCATTCGCTCACTCTCTTATAAATATGCACTACTGAGATCTGCTATACATGTACTGGAAACTTTGCAAGAAGTCTTCTTTTAGGATGAAATTCAAAAGCCTCAACACGTTTTGTTGGATGTCAGGAATATCGTCAATATCGATAACACGTTTTTCTCATCCCTATATTTTACGTAACGATTTGTCGCACAGATTCACGGTTAATCTGCAGTTCATAAGCTGTCATGGACACAGTTAATTGACGATCTTCAGTGATTAATTTATTGACTTTTCCAATGTTTTCAACACTGACGGAGGTAGCCAGTCTTCCGCTATGGTGGTTGTCGGAAACACTTTCCTTGCATTTAGAAAACGGGCAAACCACTCGTACACACACTTCATGGACAGTGCTTGATCTTCATAAACACGTACCATCATCGCATAAGTTTTCCATTGGTTTCTTGCCAAGCTTAAAACAAAACTTTAAATTGATATTTTGTTTTTTATTTTCCTGTTCTCAGTTAAGAACCAACGTACTAAACAAGCACTTCGTAAAACTAGTCTTACACGGAACAAAAATGGGTCTCAACTCAACAATGCTGTGGGAAGATGGATAACACCTGCCGCTACACATGTGCAGCGTTTTGTTTCGCCAGTGTTGCCAGATCATCCGTTCTGTGTGACTCATTCACCGAACTTAATAGTCAGAGGTTGTAGTAATAATGGTATAGATTTAAATCACACCTTTGAAGGTGTTACGTATTTAAACTTAAGAGTATAAATTGAATTTTTTGACAAAGGTTTTGCGTCCGCCAGATCCGTTTGCTGTTTTCAGTCAGAGAGCTTAGGTGTGGGGGTTTAAAGTTTCAGTTGGGGTAGGAAGGCGGGAAAATATGACGTGCTCAGTCACAGTTAAGTGAGGAGTGTAGGAAACATCTATTTCCTTACAAATTAACATTATATTTCAAAAAGAAATTTTAAAAATTTTTTTTTTTATGATTTGAAATATCACAAAACGGTATGTATACAAGCTATTTTTGTAGTGTTCCTTTTTTAAAAAAATATCATGTATACAGGGAAGTTTTACCAGTTTTGGAATTATCTTTCAATTTATAAGTATATTAGTATTATTATTATTATTATAATGTTTTTGTAGACCCTAAATAGGTTGGGAGGCTTTGATTTATATTTAGATAAATATATTTAAACCAGAGTGGTATATAAATTTGTTCACAAATCAGATCATTTTTCCCCGACAGCTTCAAATTTTTATTACAATAGTTAGATATTCGATTTTTCTTTAAAAAAATGCTTAACGAAGTCAAAATAATGTTCTGTCGCCCATCCAGTTCAGTGGTTATCGACGCAGACTGCTGTGCCGTAGGGTCTGGGTTCGAATCCCGGAGAAGAAATGGATGTTTGCAAACGCATAGTGCCTTCGCGGTATTGGAGTACTATAAATAGCCGTGGAGCTGCAAGTCCTCTCGTGTGGTTGGTGGAAGAGGAATAGAAGTGGGAGGCTCTTGACCAATCCATTGTCCTCCCCTAAACATGGGGTGAAAACGGGACAAATCGTACTGTTACCAGAATGGTGCTCAAAGCTACGGCTAACAACAGGCGTCACTTAGCCCTTTACCATGATGATGTTCGTGGGCCTCGATCTGGCCTTTACCGATCAGGTGGAATCAGAAACAATAACAACAGAATAATGGTTCTTTGATATTAACAAATTTTTTTTCAGAAGACACTTGAACCGAAGTCAAATTCAAATAACTAGAGAAATATTACTAATTACTGTTTTTATTTTTAACAACTACTAATTGATTCAATCTCTTATAAGTTCAAATAAATATTCAACAATAGCCAAATCAATGTGTTGAGTTTTACGGGCAGTTTTATAGTGAAACACACAGAGGCGTTTACTCAAAGAATACAATGTCGTAATTTAAATAAATTTTATATAGAACATTAGAATATAAGACGTTAGGATATGAATTTAAATACAAGCAGTAAATTGAAAAAAATATACAGAATGAATTATACTATCGCAATTATTCATAGTCGAATTAATCGTCAACACAATAATTTGTGGCGACTAGTGTTCAGCTAAAAATAAGATTCGTTCACGATTAACACTTAACGTCATGTGAAAAATATAAATATATAAAGAGTCCACCAAACATAGTGAATCTCATTAATAATTTTGAAAAATACATATGTCATTAAATTATTTTATAAATCATAATAATCCATAATTTTTAATAATTTAGTATATTCCAAAACATGTAATTAAAATGGAATATGTGTCGAGCAAGTGTAGGAGTAAACTCAATTTTACTTTTTTATAAATAGTTTTTTTTTAAGGCTTTTATTTTTTCCGAAGTTTTTTTTCCTTGTCATTTCTTACTCTTACGATAAAAGTAATCGTAAGGTAATGTAATGATTTGTTTGCAAATTAAAACTAAATTTTAAAATGCTTACGATAAAATGAACAAATTAAAAGTATCGCAAATCCTGCGCACCTTTTCTTTCATGCTACGTTTTTAGTTTTAAGGTATATTCGGCGTCTACGAGCACCTCCTTTTTTACCAAGGAACCTGAATTGTACAAATACAATACTCATATATTTTGAAGACATTTATTCGAGGTATTAAGCCAGACTATTGAAAAACAGCATATTCTAGAAACCCAACCCATTAAGTTCATAAGGTATGTCATTTCATTTAAACAAACAGTATTTCGATCTACCGTAAAATCCGGCTTGTAACGCGCACTTTGAACACAAAAAATTAAGATTGAAAATTAAGGGTGCGCGTTATACGCCGGGTATAAAAACGATAGCTTTAAAATTAACAAAAAGAATGCGCATAAAAAAAATTAATTTCTAGATGTATCGAAACATTGTTTATTTAAAAGAAACGACTTTCCTTATGAACAAGAACAATTTCAGTTCTAGAAGTATACTATTTTTTCAAAACATAAAAAAATGTATATTAACACATTTCAGATTTCTTCGTTAAAAAGAAGGTACGCGTTATACGGCGAATATACCTAAAAATTAAAATATTTAGCTTGAAAGTATAGGTGCGCGTTATACGTCGGATTTTACGGTATGTAAAAATTCTAGCTTTTTTTTAATGCTAATCGTTTCGTTTACTTTTGAAGCTATCATTTTTATACCCGGCGTATAACGCGCACCCCTAAATTTCGATCTTATTTTTTGAATTAAAAGGGCGCGTTATACGCCGGATTTTATCGTAGTTCTAATTACTAATATTAAATTAACTTAGAAATATCATTTATTCTTGTGAACAATCTCTTTGTTTTGGGGACCACATTTGTTGAATTGTAAGTTTTATTCATTTCTTAATATCCTCCAAGTTTACTTCAAGTCTATCTGCGTGAGAAAATATAAATACTTTGTTTTTAAGTTCCGCTGTAGTTATTTTTAATCTGGGAAATAATTCTAATTAATTCTACTTTGTTGCAATATAAGTTTTCCTTAGATGCTAATTTTGTTTCCCTAAATTATTTAAAAAGAATCTACAGTTACATTTAAAATTAAGCGTTCTGATATCGTGGAAACCTTTTTCTCTCCCTCCCCCATTAATATCCCTTTTAATGGGGAGGGGGAGAGAAGTCACTGTAAATTAATACAATATTTAGAAAGGAACTATTTTTGGAAACAGTAATTATAAATATATTATTTGTCTATTTAATATAGTTTTAGTCAGTGCATTTCAAAAGCGATTTTTATCTTTTCCCATGAATATTTATTTTTATCTTTCAAGATAAGTAATTCATTTTGTTTAGAAGCAAATGATGATTCAGTCCTTATAAAGTATGGTTTTGTTTCTAGAAATATACGAAAAACTCAAGAACATTTAATCTTATTCAATTACTGAATATTTATACTAAGTTATTTCTAATTTTAAAACATAAATGTAAATAAAAGGGAAAAAATATATCCTATCTATTCGAAACGTATAGATTGTGGCATTCACACTCATACACATACACACCCATAACCTTGACCCACTGTAATTTTTTCAATTCCGGGTCATTTTAATATTTTCAAAACAAGCATTTATCCTCTAATATCCCTCTCTCCGAGCACAATAATGCGAATAAACCTCTCTTTTTACGGCCCTTATTGAACGCGCTGACGTCATCGAAAAGAACAAATAAAACTATTTTTCGTTGCCCTAGATCTTTATTCGTGTGATGCATGGATGAGAATACGAAAAAAAAAAAAAAAAAATTGTCGCCCTGAGACTCAGTGGTGACTCATATTCAAGTGTTTGTGTCGAGTGACTTGTTAGACGATGACAGGTCTGAAAAATGCGTATTAAAATGTCCATGGCAATACATTTATTTTCTGATTGTGTGTTCTGTATTTCCAAAAACTTATTCATCTGAAAGACATTATGGAATACTTGGATTCTAAAATTTTCATTGGATTAAGGCAGAGAAATATTATGCTGTATTAATCGTTATTGTATCTGTTAAGCTGAAATTAAGGGAATTATATTGAAAAAACCTTTCTTTGTGGAGAAATTTTGTTACAATAAATAAATATTTTTTAAAAATTCAAATAATAAAATGTCAATAACATTTGATTCAGGTAAATGAGGAAATAACAAGTAATATAAAAGAATTTTTGTAAGTCATTTCCTACTTAGAACATCAAATAAAAATTTTTTTTTTGTTATTTTAAAGTAAATAGTTACAATTAATATAAATATGTATATAGTACATAGGACAGAATTACAATATTAAGTGACAAAATAGAGAGAAAGCGATTTTCCATTTTGTATATGGTGTCGGACTACTTTTTTTTGTTTGTTACTAATAGTTCATTTTTTAATTTAATAAATGAATTAATATTTGAAAAACTGTATAAACATCAAGTGTCATCCACTACAACTATAAAAAATGTATTTGAACTTGATTGGATGAATAAACAGTATTTTACTAACGATTGAAAATTTGAAACACGATATATAAATAAATAACTGTAGGGAGAGAGTGAACTAATAGTAAGAATTGGAAAATGAGATTGATTGTACATATTAAGGCCGTGCTTTTTACAGCAACACGACTATTAGCGGAATGACCAAATGGCAAAATGGTTTAAGCAACAAATTCCCCACCTTCCCCAGTTTTCACTGATTTTTTCTTATAAAATGAAAATTTTAACAGAACAGATGCTTATTGACGACATGCCTTCTTATTCTGAGCCACAGTTATGTGATGAAGAGGACGCTTGACTTGGCGCCCAACTCTCCAAAATCTTATATCAAGAAAAATTCTAAATTCCATATCACGGTTCATTTTCCTGATGGAGTACGAGGCTAAGATCTCGCTCATTATTAACATTCTCGAAAGTCAGCATGATTGGAGAAGTCAAAGAATCAAACTCGAACGGATTACGAATATGTAAATATAATAATTTACTTTTATTAACCAAGCAATAAATATGACTGTTTGCTACGCAGAGAAGACAGGTTAAAGGGATCGACTCTGACGAATCAAAAATAGACGATTGTTCAATTCTTTTAAAACAATGATGCAAACAATCAAATGGAGGAAGGTTTTTTTAAAAAAAAAATAATTATCACCTATATTAAAATAAGGGATCAGATGATAGCAAGTTTTCCGGACACCCCGCCACGCTGGGCCTGTGACGTAAAGGCAAATCCGCTGTACGACGGGGGAAACCACACCCTGCGGAAATTTCTAGAGTGAGGATGTTTTGAAACATACTTATTTAGCCCAATCCTTTGTTAACCCATCGTTAATATGACCAGGCGTTATCGTTTAGATGATGCCATAAGTTGACGGATTTAAGTTGGAGGATTTGAGGAGAGCCAATCACAGGCTATTTATTGTAAGGACTTCACATGGTTTCGAGAAATGTGGTGTAGTTGATAGAGACAGGAATGGTGGTCCACCGACCTGACCAAGACTACAAAAGGGAAACAAAGTCAGCTCACGATCGTTATTTGAGGCTTCCAGCCAAAACAAATAGGTCTATGACCGAGACCCAATCTCTCTTAACCTGTATAATGAAACAGGAACATCCTTTTCAAGGGTAATAGTCACCAGAGATGTAATGCAGGTGACCTGTATGGGAAACACATTGTAGCCGACATTCCTTTGACTGTGAACCACAAAATAGACGGTCTAGTACAACAATACTCAACCTGCGGCCCACGGGCCGCATGTGGCCAGTCGGCTTTATTTAAGTGGCCCGGTCAAAGCCCAATGCACTAAGAAATTCAATTATTGGAGAACAATGTACAAAACATTTAGAAGAATTCTTTCAATAAAGCAATCAAATGTATCAATTTTGCAATTGATTTGTTCTTTTAATACTAGAATGTAAGCGAGAGGATTGGTCATATATGACAGAAAATATAAAAATTATCCCATTACTCAGTTAAAATTCATAAAAATAAATATTTTGGTGTGTGTGTGTGGGGGGGGGTGCTTGATAGAAAAGTTAATATAGTATTAAAATAAAACCAAAGATGTATTTTAATATTTTGATCGATTTTGTTTGTCAATGTTGCTTTTTCCATTATCCGCAAGTTTCAGCCCCGTGAAATACCGTCTTTGGGGGAGCATCCCGCAAAAATACCATCATTTTTGCGGCCTAGGGGAAAAAAGGGTTGAGTACCCCCCGGTCTAGTACGTTCCCGGGAAAACCATTCTTGGAAAAAATTATTAGGGGGGAGTTTCTTTAATGATGAGGGACCCAAACTGGGCAGAGCTGAGCTTTCCTCCCCCGGGGCCCGGTAGTATATCGGCCCCTAACAATGTCGAGAAGGACCACTATAATTGAGGTGATCTGTTAGTCTGGGCAGGTATCATGATAGATGGGCATAGCGACCTTCACGTGTTCGATAGACGTACTCTGACAAGTCAGCAGTACAGGGACGAGGTCCTTACAATCTGTATCAAATTTAATGTGGACCAAATTTCATTTTTGTGAACGATAACAAAAGCCCACACAGATGTCAGTTGGTAGACGAGCACTTCCAATCGGACGATATTCAACGATTGGAAAGGCCTGGAATGTCCCATCGAACACGTATGGGACGTCCTTGGACGCTCAATTACAGCTCGAAGACTAGCTCCAACGACCTCGGTGCAACAGTGGGCGCGGTTAAGGGGGTTGGGATACCGTAGTAGAAACAACAATAAGAGCTGGAGCTGTTAGAGGCTATCAGACACTCTATGACGTATTTTTCTCTAGCAAGGTGTCGGTCATCTGCTGTGTTGGATATTTGACCGGTTTTCTTTTTAAGGGTTAGCAGGTTGTACCGATTTTTGTTTTTCCATATACTGATCTTATATCGGATGATGTTTTGGCCAAGTTTGGTTTTATTAGCCTTGTTAGATTTATTTTTATTGCAAAAATCATTTGTCCTTTTAATTGCTTTTACCAGTGCATATATAGCAATGTGGCTTTAGAATTGACTGCATATTAAATCAATATGTGACAGTATACTTCACAATCATCCATTACCATCTATCTCGTTGATTAGTTTTATATTATTCCATCGTAAAGTTCACTTGTATCGAGGCCAGTGGCGTAACATACACCACCTCATCGCGTGGGGCCCAAGGCCCGAGAGACTGCCGCTAAGTAAAATCTAGCTGGGGCTGAAACCTGCATTTGCATGGGGGCCCTAATATTCTCCGTTACACCACTGAGTTTATTTCATATCAATTTTTACATTACCGAGTTCAAATCATATACAATTTTTTACCACAGCTTATATACAAACCAAAAAGAAAAATAACATTTTTAGAACCTCTTATGTGAGGAATTAATGCTGAAAATAACAGAATTTATCTTTTATAGGAAAATAATCGCCATGATGCGTGAACCACAATAGGATTTTACCGGTACTTGTCTGCAGTAGCAAATATAAAAATACCTCTATAAATATTCTCAAAGGTATTAATATCTCATAAAATCAACAGTTACATTTTAGGGTAACAATTTATATTTTTAAAAAAATCACAGTGATGAATCTTTAGCACATTTATATATGGTTTTATTACATTATTCTAAATAAATCAAATATTTTATACCAAATGTCTTTGGTATAGCATTTGTAATCGTTCACAGCATAACTAATAAGCTTTTAAAATTAGGTAAATCATGTAATATACAACATACATATTATGAAAACTAAGAAGTAACACCAATTTATATATTTGCTGGTATACCCAATTCTTCGCACGGGTGAACTGAAGAATTAAACAATATAAACAGAAGATAAAGAAGTTTTTAATGCATAATTTTACGTGAAATGCAAATTAAACAAAAAAGCTTTCGCTATCTCAGATGAACAAAAAAAAAAAAAAAAAGAAAGGAAAACACCTTTGTTAAATTTAAGTATGTAGATCTAATAAAGATAAAACGATTTTTTATTTATAACTCCCCGTAACACAATTTGAGAGTCGATTTGAAAATACCTCAAGCTCATCTCTGCTCAGCAAAAGTACCACATTTTTAAAAGTTTTGTGTAATGAACGCTTAAAATAGTGTAAATAATTTATATATCTGAAAGTGTAAATACATTATTACTTTTATGTTGTATTTATTTTATGTTGTAAATTGTAATATCTGCAAAGCAACGCCATTTCTTAAATTATAATGGTGATTCAATGAAAAACATGGCGAAATGTTAACGATAGAGCTCTAAGTTGGCAAAATGTCTAGCTACTTTCATAGCTCGAGCTCTTTGCTTAGAGCTTTGTAAGACTCAAGCTGTGTAGGAGCAAAGCGATGCACTGGCTAATACTTTATATACGCATAATGATTTACTGCAGTTTTTTCATACAATAATTTTTTGATCAGTACATTGAAAATTAGCGGATACATAAACAAAAAAATAATCCACTTGGGAAATTTAACCCGTTAGAGCTGCTAATAAATTAATTAAAGATATTCCAGTGTAAAATTAATTATATACACCGTTCATTTAAAATACCAGTCTAATCGTTTTCTAAGGTCTTCTTCATTAACATACAAAACATAAGACACTTAAATTCTGGACATAAACTATTTGGTCTGGGACAAAATAATAATCTTTAATGTGTGCGCTGAAAAACGCAATATCTGCTACAAAACTATTCGCCTTCCCCTCTAAAAATACTCATCATACAACCCGTGCTGATATATATCTTTGGAAGAGTGGATTTCAAAGAATACCCCTGCCAAGTATTGATAGGATATTCCTTCTAAGTTGGTGTGTGTGGTAGTTAGAAGAAGGGGGTTCCTTGTGCTCAGGTGTCGTCCACGTCACTCTTCAATCTCACGGTTCCAAATTCTCTACTTTGGTCCGTTGCCAAAGCCCTCGTGTGTAGCTGAACAGTGCGACGTTAATATTCACTCATACCCAAAAAAAAAATACAGTACAATAGTTATAATATTTTATACTTGAAAATGCAATATCTGCCTCTTCACTCAAAAATTATAGTTATAATTAACTACTAACCGCCAAAGCAACCTTTGAAAAATTTGTCCAAATGATGTAAGCAGACAGAGAAAAGTTTTGGTTTACTTTAAATACCAGGAACCGATAAAAGCATTTATTCTAAAAAGATCAATTTCTTTCTACCAACAATCTGCATAATAAAATCATAAAAAACATTCAAATAAAGAGGCTTATAACAACCCTCCCTTTTGAAAACCTAGTTTTATTCTGAAATAAAAAAATAAATACACTGGCGTCGATCGCAGGAATTAATTAGAAGCTATCGCCTTTCGTAGCCAAACAAAAGTGCTTCTTCACAAATAAATAAAAATATAGATATATACTTTGTCGTGGGTTTTTCGCAGTGCACGCCAGAATTGCTGCAGATGAAAGAATTTTTTCCTACTTACTTGAAAAATATCGTTATATTTTGGACACTTCACACAATATTTTTATAAATTATAGTCTTTATGCTATAAATTATAGGCCTGTGTTATTCTGATGTATAAGCCATATTACTGTAAAGTTTCATTAAAATCTATTCAGTTGTTTTGCGTGAAAATATTTGACAAATGTCCTCACAAACTTTCGCATTTATAATATATATCGAGATAGATGAGTACATAATAAACTACTCTGCAACATAATCATCAACTACATTTTCTTCACGAATTATTCACATTAGGAATCCATGGGATAGAAAAAACTTCTTTAATATAGGCAAGAAGCAGACGCTAATAAAATGTAATATAATATTAGTACATGCGTAAATAGTACTTCTAAACTAAAGATATTTTTATATGACTGAAAAAGAACAATATACATATAAGGTAAAAAAAAACAAACAAAATATTTATTCATGCCAGAACACTGAGCACATTAAAAAATAATAATATTACAGTTAAATATATTTTTATATATCTTAACATTTATTCATAAAAGAACACTCTAAGCAAGTTAAATAATACACTGTTACAGTTTTTTTAATCAACTCTATTACTAACCACATAATTACTCGTATCATAAAAATCTGTATTTTGTACAGTGCCGAGTTTTAAAAATATTTTTACGTACCAGATTCAATTCGAAGAATAATTTTCTAAAAGTTTTATAATATGTACTAAGAAATTTTAATTCAATAATTAATGATGCCAAGTAAGTACCGCTTGTGAGATCAGGCTTGGGGCACAAATCCTGATTTTGCAAGGGGGGCCCTAACATTCTCAGTTACACCACTACGTTCATGTACCTCCTATATATCCTGCAAGTTTGTCGTTCTGGTACCAAATCACCCTGTATGTTACTAAATTTTTAAAGATATCTCTAAACATAAAATATAGATATTCTTTCAACATAAATAAAAAAAAACTAAAATAATTAATTTATTTTGTGTTATGTATCTTTTAAACTTAGTACTTAAAGCAAGAAATAATGAAATATATGTGTGTATGTATTTCTTTAATACACACAGAGTGCTTCTCAAACTTTCTATTATTACGACCCAATTTTAAATCACAATTTTCATTGTGTCCGCCTCCATACAAAAGCAAAGCATTGAATTCAATAACAATATATTTTGATGTAAAAATACAATATGAATTTAATTATAAACAGTACAAATTATCATGAGAAGTATTATAAATTTCGTATATAACTTTATGAATACCTGTAGGGCCACTGGATATATGCAATCTTAAGTTACTTTAAAATAAAGTAGTTTTACTATGAAAACACACAGTACTGATAACATTTGGTAAGTGTATTACAATTGCTGGCCACCGTAAAATGCAACACCGAAAGACAAGAGACAGCACAAAAATTCTATTTTGTAGATAAATATGTTGACGAAGTATCAAATGATTAAAATTTATAGACTTCTAGAAGTGTGACATTCCCGCCAGAATCAGTGTAGCCAGAGTAGCCGCCATTGTTGGAGATCACTGCTTCCACACGCCTCTTCAGCATTGGCCATTGATTCAAAAGAGACTTGGATGTGTTCTGTGGGTACAGCAGAGCAAAAGCAGCTTCCACATCGCCAAGCCAAAGTTGCTGGATCTTGGTGTGGCAGCCGGAGGTGTAACTGGGTCAATCGTTGAGCAACCATGGACCACATGTTTTCTATTGGCAAAAGATTCCGGAGAGCGAGTCGCCAGGGGAAACTTCAATTCACCTGGCAGGATTTACGGTATTGAACCTTTTGGATACGTGTGTCTCGCGTGGTCGCGCATTATCCTTGCTGGAAATATGGCTGTGACGAGCCCTGAAGGTAAGGAAGGACAATTGGCTCCAACACCCTGAGATGTAGGCACTGGCTGCTTAAAGTACCTTCAATGCGTACTAGAGGAGTGCGTGAGAGTGATATCCAATGTACGCCCTTATACCATAATACCCGCGGGTCAGGACCAGTGTGGTGGTGCATAACGCAGCTGGAAATTCAGCATCCCTCTCCACGGTTTCTCCAGACCTGAATCCGATCATCGTAGTGTTGCAGACAGATGCGTGACTCGTCAGTAACATAACTTCATTCCGTTCTGCAGCCCACATCCTTCTTCATCGCACCATTGTCGGTGGAGACGTCTGTAGTTCTGCGTCAAGCGCGGTAGACCTGCGCAATGGACGTCTTGCGGACAGACCACTCTGCTGTAAAACGCGTCGAATGGTACGCAGAGACTGAATGATGTTACAAACCTTCAAATGTGTTGTGCTATGGTTCGTGATGTGGACGTGGAGCGATCCGTCACCGCTAAAAAGTAATAATTCTGTCTTTCGTTCCTCACGTAAGTGGTGCACTGAGTGTGGATGCGATCGACCACTGCCGTCCGTCGTACCCCTTCTGCATCCAACGGTCACATGTCCGCGTTACAGTTGTTTGGTTTTGTCCAACACGACTACCGATTTCCCTGAAAGATAACTACACAATCCGAAGCCACTATCCTCTGTCGAACTCGCTGGTATACATCAAAGCTGATCACCGGTTTCACGAGATATGTAACCGATCGTTTTTTGAAAACCGCTGAAAACGCAATTGCCGAACTTGAAATCGTTGAAATCTCAGCACGTAGCCAGTGCTTTGAGGTGGCGCCACAAGCCGCGTGTGATGTGTGTCTGCGCTGAAATATTATAATCATTTGCATATCTCACCCACTAATGCATGCTGTAAAATTCATGTTGTTTCGCTGCTTCCTTCAGGGTGTTGCATTTGGCTTAGTGGCTGTAGTAGTGTATTTTAGTGTAAATGTGAATTTTATATTTTATTATGTCAGAGTGTATTTTGTTTTGCTTATTTTCAGAAAATAAATAACTTTTTTAAATAATCTTTTTTTTCGACTTTTCGATATACCCGCGCCTCCCTTGCAGGGTTATCACGCCCCCTATAGGGGGGCGCTCAAAACAGTTTGGGAAACACTACTTTAATATACTTAATATTTTAATGCGGAACTTTGTTCTCTGTACCTTTCTAGGTATAATTTGCCGCTTTACACTTTACACCAAGGATATCAAACTCCCGAGCCGCATGCGGCCCACAACGAGCATTTTTGCGGCCCTGTCAATATATCAGCCCCAATAATATGTAATAGCACATAAAAATTTCTTCGGAAAGAGGAAATGTAGTAGCAAAGAAGAGATTTTAAGTGTTAGGGCGTACATATTAAATTTTTCTTGTTCTTTTATATATGTTTATTATATTATATAAAGAAATAAGCCTATATACATTTTTATGAAATTTGATTTTCTTTGCCACCCATCACTTTAAGTTAAACCTCGTTTATTTCGGCCATGTCTGCCCTTGAGAGAGTTTGACACCCTTGCTTTATACGATTCTCAATGTTTAGTTGAGTTCAGAAAATATAGTTCTTAAAAAAACTTCTTTATAGATTCAAAATACATTTAATATGATAAAAGAGTTGTTTATATAGATATGTAGAAGCAAACGCGGAAAGCAGAGCACGTGTAATTTTATCTTCAAACAATGGACTAAATTCATGCGACGTCATTAGTCACATGATAACTGACCCACGTGTTTTCAGCCAATCAGTTCACAAATTAATGCGACGTCATAATTATATCATAAATATAATCACGCGTTTCCAGCCAATTAGTTTATGTGCATCGCTGTTGCAAACTTTTGCTTTTTGCAGGAACTTTCTTTTAGAAAGTATATATTTGTCAACAATATAATAACGCACATATTTAAACAAAATGCATTTAATTTAAAAGTATTCGTATAATGTAAGTATTTTTTTTAAATTTTGAAAACTGTTTGAAGAATTTTAACACGTGAACTCTTTAGCCAATCATATCAAATTTTAAATGTTATCTAAGCTTTACAAGTTGAACAACTAGTATGTCAATTTTTAATCAATGGGAAAAACGTGATTGCCGTTATCATGTGACCATCATGAATTTAGTCCATTAAATCTCTCCAGCAATAACATCCTACAATTTAAAACAGCTGTCGATTTATTCATTAGTTATGTTCCAGATTTTTAACACAAGAAAGACTGAAACTCAGTATATACCTATATTGCCCAAATGCAGTCAAAATGACTTCATTGTGAAAGAATGATTAACGTGAAAAGAAATTTATTTAAAATTAACTTTTGATATTTTTTATATTATTTACAGTTATTTAACAAGTTATTAGTAAATATTAATAATAAAAAAAATTACTTCACTTGGAAAAAAAAATATATTCTAAAAAGTTCTAAGAATTTGTGCATTATACATGTAATTGTTTTTTTTAAATTAAAATTAAAAAGCGGTTAAAATGACTTCGATGTGTGTGTGACAATCTAGTGTTAATATAATTCCGTAAATTTTCATTTCCGTAATTCTGAAGACGTTAGTTCAAAAAGTTATATTTCAAAATTAGCTTGCAGTGAGTGAGTGAATATTAACGTCGCACTGCTCAGCTACTCGAGGGCTTTTGACGACGGACCTCGTACTTTTGAACCACAGTCAAGTGACGAGGATAACATCTGAGCTGGTACCCCTTCTCTTACTACACCACATCACACCAACTGAAGGACTTTTGAGCTCTCGACGAATTTAATGTGCATCGCTACCCTAAGCGGCAGTCTTTAGTGGTACTAGGCTTGAATTCATAACATACCCGCCATAAATCCGTTACCTCGACCACTAGGCTACCGCGGCCACATTTCAAAATCATCAATTTTACTCAAAACTGATTAATTTGTCGAGAGATGTAGAGTCCCACGTGGAATTGTGACACATGCCAAATTTGGCAAGTTGAGTTTGGTGTTTTATGGCGCAAGAACCAGTTTTGGCTATACTGCGCCAAACATTCATAGGTCTGGGGTCTGGATGGGAAAAGAAGAAATTGGATGACCAGATGGAGGGTCGAAATAGAGGATCACTGGGGTACCCTGGTCGTGAAAACCCATGTTTACCAAAGATAATAAACCCTTGGGAAAGGAAAAGATCACTAGGGTACCTCGGGATTGTGACACCCGTACCCACCTAAAGAGGGTGAGCCCCCTGAGGGGCCCAAATTTGGCAAGCGAGCCATAGGTTCCCGACACCTGGTGTAAATTGTACCATAAAAATCGATAAATAAAATTTCAATAAAAAGTGGCACTTTAATTTATTTATTGTGCTAATTTTATATTGTTTACTGCTTCATAATGCAAGCTCTTTTAATTTTAGAATAACTTTAATCGCACGAAAGTGTTTTCCCGTGTGCCAGATCTTATTATTCGTGTTTTGATCGAAGATTTAAGCACTTATTACAATAGCAATGTGTTAGCAATGTTAACTGCAATAGCAATGCATGAAATAACAAAGTATGCAATGTATGCAATAACAATGTATTACCCATTGACAAGATTTAGTTGACCAAAAATCTGAAAGATTTCATGAATCTCATCAATTAGTTATTAATGCAAGAAAACCAAATTCAAAGCAACGCGTTGAATACGCAGTTATCTGCGCAGTATGTGAAGAAAATGACGAGAATATTCAATTCTCTTCCGCATCGAGGTACACTGGCTTTCAATACGCTTATATTTGACAAGATTTTTATGTTTTCTGAGACTATTTTAGAATGCTGACGATCCACATTTAAAAGAAAATTTAATCAAGGTTTTGTCTATGTAACAGATTTATATTTACTAAATTTAACGAGGCTAACTTTCAGTTACAAGGAGATACCCTAAATCTTTTTGATTTAAACAAAGACCATCATTTCATTGTTTCCTGCCAAAATTAAGCTAAAGGGCAATGGACCTCACGGATTTTCAAATCAGTTTGTCACAGATTTATCAGGAAGATAACTTTTCAACCTACTATCAACATTTAACTATTCTTTACATGATTTTTTTGGGTGAAATAAATCAGGGCTCCCCAGTGGCCGAGTGGTAGCTCATCGCGCTTCCACACCACAGGTCCGGGGATCAGTCCTTGGGCTGGGCAATGTCGACTCAGCATTTCATCCCTTCAGTGGGTGGATACCAAGCTTGCTTGGAGACTAAACACTGGGGGGTTTGCTTCAGACTGACCACCTGATTGGGACATCTGAAAAATCCTAGCATAAATATATAATATAAAATAATTAAGAAACAGTAAAAAAGCACGAAAATTTTTTAAAATAAAAATAAAAACTAAAAATTTAAAAAATACAAAATAAATAAAAACTACTCAATAAATATTTATTTGTATTTTTTTTATATTCCTGAGAATAATTTGTGGTGGTGGGGATATTTTATATGAACAGTAAACATCACGCGAAGACGATCGTTTTGGCGTGATCGGTTAATACTGCGTTGGGAACGGAAGGTACCCAGAACAAACCCTTTCCCCTCCTTCAAATTAAAAAGAAAAAATATTTTTAAATTTTTATTCAAATTTTTCTAATTATCGTGGTACTCGTCGACAGAATTTTCGTTATCAAGGTTATCTTCTAATAACCAACCGCCTTGTAAAACTAATCTTCAAAATGCCCCTCCCCGCACTTTCTTATTCTTGAATTTGACATACTGAAATAAGTCAACATAGTTCATGACGACTAATTCCAGTTTTGGAGAATATAAAGATTAAGGTACAGCCTTAAAATGGAAACGCTTGTGGTTATATATATATATATATAATTCAAATAAAAAGTGTTCATTATACGTCAGAAAAAGGAGGGTGGGTGCATCAGCAAATTCTTATCATAATATAAACTATTATCTAGTTTTTAAAAAAATGAAAAAAAAAAAAAAGGCTCGTGCAGGGAAAAAAAATTATGTTCTAGCTGCTAAATTTTTTTTTATTATTAAAAGATATTTTTGAAGTATGATAGAATAAAATACGCAATATGTTTAAAGGGTAAAAACATTAACGTTTAATATTTCTTCTTACTTTTTATTAGTTTGACCTTTTATCTATAGAGACGGAACCCTTTGAAATTAACGATATGGAACCCATCCGAGGCCCCGTAAACGGAGAAATATTTTTTGGACCCGATAATTTAATATTCATGGAAGAGAAAAGACAAATTTCCCAAACAACCAAAAACCTCCAAATATTAAACTCAACGATAAATTCAACAATTAATAAAGGGTTGCTTAAAAAACTAAAAAAACACACTTTTTTATTGTAGATCAAACTAAAAAATGAAAAATAAATTACAGTTTTAAAAAAACTAAAAAAACAAACACTTTTATAGTGAATCGTACTAAAAAGTAAAAAAAAAAAAAATTTTAATATAAGAATAAAATGATTAAAGAGGAAATTAACAACATTGTGGTAAAAGCGAGGGGTGCTTTGTACTACATTTTTTCCAAAAACTCAAAACATTTCGGGAAAAGAACTTTGCAAAAAAAATTATAACAATTGATATAGAGCACCCCACGCTTTTAACCCAATGAAATTAATTTTCTCGTAATTGTAAATTGTTCTTCTTAAAAGAGTAAAGGTATAATCTTTTAATTCTTTCAGTAATTTGCAATGATCAACATAATCACTTTGAAAGGCAAATTAATCCGCTCAAATTCTGTTAAAATTGGCAGATGTAATTTAACAATACTCAATTCTGTCCTTGTATTAGTTTAAAAAAAAGAATAGTAAGACAGGTAGTTGATTGGAAAAGAGAGGACTCTATTCAGTGGCGTAACGGAGAATATTAGGGCCCATTACAAGGTCAGCTTTCGGACCCCAAGCCCTAATATGTACTTGACGTCAATCAGCCTTTGGGCTCCCTAGAATTTTGGGGCCCCCGCAATGCGAGGGTGTACGTTACGCCACTGATTTTAGGTCAAAACCTTTTAAAAAGGGGTTTTTGTCAAATTTTTATCACATAATTTTCTAGATTACAATTTCTTATTTTTTTCATTTAGGTAATTCTGCAACTAAAAATTACAAAAAAGATTTTTTTTTCTTTTTTTCATTGCAGTACCTTATATATCCCAAATTTTCTTTTTGGGTTCCCATAAGAATTTTTTCCTTTCCAAAATTTCTATTCCCGTTTAATATTTATTTTGGAAATTCCCCTCAATGCTACTTTTTTTAAAAATATTACATGTTTCATTTTTATGCTTCTATCTGGATTAAAACAATCCCGCCATTTTTTTTCTACCACTTGCAGGGGGGTGGGGGGGTCCAGCTTTAATAGGCTCCGATTCGTGGTGATGGGGGGGGGAAATTACGACGTTTCAGAGTGGTGAAACACACTGTAATTCCATGTTTTCTTTGGGGACTAAAGTCACTTTTTTTTGCGATTTTTCCGAAAAAAATCATTTTTTTTCGAAACTTGCTCCAGTACTTTCATATATGGTTGAAAGTAGCAAAACGTAGCGGGTTCCTCAAGTGAAGTGGCATAAATTTCGCGAAGTAGCAATAGGACAAAAAAAAGTAGCGGAAAGTTTTAAAAAGTAGTGAAATTCGCGAAAAATCCCCGATCTGGCAACACTGGTTCAAACGGCGTGCAAGGTCAATCCCACTTTTTAAGTGTTTTGATAAATGCCAAAACTTCCCCGGGAACTAACTCGGGCCCTTCAACTGCCCCACCTGACCACCGAAGAACATATTCATACCTCAGAGCCCAAGCCCCAAAAAAACGATTTGGGGCATGACCGGTTTTCCCGGGTATTACGTCACTGAGTTTAGTATTTATCATAAATTTCAACAAAAAAAAGTGCAAAAATTTGTATTTTGGACCCCTGATTTTGCAAATAACACCGAATTAATGAATAAAATGTCCGGTCCCGATGGAATTTGTTAAATCAGGGTTCGACTGTATTTATAAGTTGTATTTGTATACATTATATTGTAAAATGAAATTTAAATTTTAATAAAAGTTCTGTCCCAAAGAAAAATTTTCAAGTCTTCATGGGGTTTTTTTTTTTACACCCTTTTTTATTTCCCCGCGTTTTTAGATAATTTCTTTAGCGCTTGAGCAATGCTACGACTACAAATGCCGGTCAACCGATTATTTCTGTGATTTTTTCGACATTTTTGGACGGGCCTGCCCTTTCGGGGGCAACTTTACCTTTAAAATATCAACGGAATCGACAAACCCAAAAATTACGAATTGCTGTTACAGTGTGACACCATAAACATATTTACTTTAAACCCCCTGGTTGCATTTTTTGCCTTTATCAAACTGTAAAATTTCCCAATTTTTCTTTGTTGACTTCCATTTTAAAATGAAAATCAACTGAAAGGACCAAACAAAAACAGCAAAAAAATTTTTTTTTTTGAAATGTCACCTTGACAACGGCATAAATTTGAAATTGTTTTATTGATCTACGAGATATCCCCTAACCTATCTGAAAAATAATGTTTATTTTCCCCAGCCTAATATATAAAAAGGGCCCAAAGAACAGAATATTGAATGAAATGGGCGTGTTTGCATCTCAAAATTTAAGTTGAAACTGATCAACAAAAGAAACTGATTAAAAAATGGATATTAATCATGGCGCAGTAAATTTGAGAAAAGTGACGAACAGAAACTTTTGAGTTTAAAAAAAAGTTTTCAAATCTACCCAAAAAAACTCCATCAAGAATGATACGAAGCCACAAATGTACCGAAAATCAGAAAGACACAATCAAGAAAATGTTCAACATGCTATTTGTCGATCATCAATGGACAACAAAACTACAATAACTTGAGCATAATATACGTTTTTCAAAAATCTTTCCCAATGTTGCAAAAAAGTGTAATTGCCCTTTATTAAAGTAACCCCGTTTCAAATTTTACAGTTCAGTTCGTTTGGGTTTTTTTTCTGTTATCAAAAAAAATTTTTTAAAAGTATGTACTTTATAATTTCTTTTAATTAAATTTTTCCCTGGAATTACTTTTTTTATGGTGTACAATAAAAAAAAATTTTAAAAAAATTGGAGTTGACTTGCCCCCGCGCGACCACTAACGTTGTATCAGTACCCCACCTTCCCCCCATTTAAAAAATTTTTTCTCAATTTGTTCATTACCCCCATTACTGCTGATCATGATACAGCATCAGAGGTTACACTTGGTTATTAAAGTCGATCCAGGGCGAAACCAAAAACCCAACCCCCCATTGTTCCCCCTAGCCCTACCAAAGTAGTGTCATTCGGCGGGCCCAAAACCGGGTTTTTGCTTTTTCCTAATTTTTCTTTCGCCCCTGATTGGGCGTTTTTGTAGCTCAAAGATTATTTGGGCTGAACAAATCAAACCCAAGAGTTACAGAGAAAGGGCCTCCGATAACTCATTGTTGCATGGCTATTTCAAACGAAGCACAATGCTGTTAAAATTGAGTTAACTCTATTAAAAATATCAAACACATTAAAAGTATGTTTTTCTGTAAATAAAAGTAATATGATTCTGAAGACGAAAGTATTTAAGATTTTTTTTTTGTACATATTTCTATAAGAGATATTCTATTATAACTCAAATTTTTAACATGATATTTTGAAAGGTGAATTTACCCAATTATATGTTTAAAACCTCTGATTGAATTATTCATTAAATGAACAGAATATGAATTCTCTCGTAATGTTTTTTTTTTATCTGAATAACATTCTTCAAGGCATTTGGCCGAGCATCGTAAAATAAGAATAAGTAAAAAATGAATAATAAAAAATTATACCCAATATTCCAGAAATTTAATTTGCAAAAAAATCAAATAAAAAAAATTCTTTTAAAATTTCGTTCCTTTATTTAAAAAAAGTATTGTAGACTCTTTCAAAGGTCGGGGTTGCAAAAGTGTTAATTATTTCCTATCTTTTCATTTGCTTTTTCCTACAAAACCCCGTTTTTTTCGATGTTTTTAAAATTTTAACATAGATATATATTATTATTTGAATTCGCATAAAAATTGAAACTCATTTTTTCTGGAAGTTATTTGTTTTAAAAAAGGTATTTAAAGGTTCCTGAATTTGCTATATTGTTAAGTAAAACGGTAGATATTTTTTTTCAATCCCTTTGATTTCTTATTTTAGTTACAACTATTTTTAAAACATTGCATCAACAAAATAACAGAAGGGTAAAATACCATTTTTAAATTTTAAAAAATAATAAGTGCAATACACACCTATAGAAATCCACCCTTTTTTTAAAAATCTTCTCCCATTATGGTCTGAATTTTTTCAAAAAAAAATCCCCTTTTTAAAAAATAATTTAAAATAAGTTTGTTCAGAAAACGTTTTTTCCCGTTTTTTTTTTTTAAGTCATCCCTTCTTTTTGAAGCATTAAATTCAAATAAAAAAATTTTTTTCCCGAAGCCTTTACGAAAGGGATACAATTACGTATTTCCTGGTAAAACCCAAACTTCGTTCTCTTTCCTTTTTACAATACTCTTAAAATCCTTTTATTCCGCAGTATTTCCCCCATGTTATCACTAAACTATATTTCTTTTTCATTCTAACATTTCCCCAATTGTGACGCAGTTTTTCTCTTAGCAATAGTTCCTTTTTTTTTTTTCACAACTTTTTGAATAGGAAAGGTTCACGGAATTTTTGGAAAAGGAATGAAAAAAAGGTTTCCCTTTTCTTAAATTATTTTTATGAAGAGTCTGAAATGTTTTTTTTTCACTACGTGAAATTGAAAATTTTTCATTTCGCACATGACAGATTTTTTCTGGAATTTTAATGATGGTTTTGAAGGATAACAAATCTGTTTTTTATTTTTGGTCGGCGTATATAATCCCTCTCGTTCTACCGGTGCGTTATGTGCCCGGGGGTACACGGTTCAAAAATTAAAAAAGGTGAATTTATTGCCATAAATTTGAAAAAACATCTGGGGAGACAAGAAATTCTGAAATAGGAAGTATTATGTACGTAAAGGATGACGAAAGCATCGGCGCTGAAAAGGAATACAACGCATACGGTATGGAATCAAACAAAACAAGATTTATTGAACGCATAGTATCGTGACTCATGATTGTCTATCAACAGGAAGAACAACAAGCAGATGTTCCTTAATATGGTATATGCCCTCCCCTTACTACAATGGTTTGCTTTGCCGTCTCCGCATACTCAAAACCAGCTGGTGCAACATTTCTTGAAGTAGGTGCCATTCCTCAATCAACATCTGTTTGAGTTGTTGGTTGTACTCCGGATGATGTGCGTGTGGCAATACGTCTCCCCAAAGCATCCCACACATGTTCGATGGGATTGAAATCTGGGGAGCACGCTGGCCAATCCATTCGAGTGATATCTTCACTTTCCAGCAGCTCTTCAACAGCAAGAGTGCGATGTGGCAGTCATTGTCATCCATAAAGATGAAGTCTGGGCCAATGGCACATCGGAAAGATGCAGACGGGGAAGAAGTACCTCCTCACAATAGCGATCCCCGGTTACAGACCACTCTGTCGAAAATGGGAAGATCAATTCAGCCGTTCAGCATAATGCCAACAGACCAATAACTCCAGGACCAC
The DNA here is from genome assembly GCA_019973955.1 of Trichonephila inaurata madagascariensis. Classification (NCBI taxonomy): domain Eukaryota; kingdom Metazoa; phylum Arthropoda; class Arachnida; order Araneae; family Nephilidae; genus Trichonephila; species Trichonephila inaurata. Next base: position 2,173 of record BMAV01021321.1, on the reverse strand, counting down.
CGTAACGATATCTTTCCTGATGTTACTGGGATAAAACCAGGTCCCGATCTCTCCAAATCAAAACGCGTTGAGAATCGCTTCTCGGTACTGAACCGACTCTCTTCCGTAAAAGAACACGACTCCATTGATCAGTTGTCCAGTTTTTGTGCTCTACTGTCCACTGTAAACGGTGGCTTCGGTGGCCATCTTTCAACGGGAGGCAGCGTTCAGGACGGCGGTGAACAGGCCCTTTGTGAAGGTGTCTGGCCACGTAAACCGCTACACTTGTCGACCTGTTGCTGTACAGAGTTTCTGAGCAATGGCGCTTGCTGACTGCTGTCAAACCTTTTCGCCAGCAGGATGATATATCGGTCATCCCCTGCAGTTGTCTATCCTCGGGCGGCCACACCAACCTTTCTAACAGCTGTACCTGTGGTTTGGAACGCTTTCCAAGCGCGCGAAATGATACTTTTGTTGATTCCGAACTCTGCAGCTACACTGGTGACAGTACGCCCTCCTCCAGCTTTCCGATCATTCTTCCACGTGTAAAGTCATCCAGATGATTTCTTCTAGCCATATTTCACGAACTGACTCACTGGCACTTGCAGAGAATATGGTGAATTGCGTCTCCGTCCTTCATTTCATTCTACTGTTGAGCAGCGCGCCGACGTCACGCGTTTTGCGTACGCTCACATCGCTTCTGACGTTTTGTTCCTGATATTTGCATACGCATGACGTTTCTACTGACTTACGTGTTCCCTCTACTGATCTCCAGACCTCCTTTTCTGCAATTTCATGGCTATCTGCTAAATTTTTACATTGTTGCTTAAGTTTGCACACCAGTGTATATGTTCGTTCTCACGAAGTAGGATATTTTCTTTGCTCGGCTATCAAACTGCAACTTAATGGTACGCAAATTAAGAAGTTATGTAGTTTGTCCTTATTTTTTTAAACATTATTTTAATTTAGAAATTGTTTGAATAAGGTAGATTTATAAAGAATTGGATTAAAGATATTTTTTTCCCATTGGGTTGCATTTTAGCAACTTAGCCTTTGCAAGCACGTCACGTCCTTAAACATGAGAGCCGTTTAATGGTGGCTCCGTTACAGAATTTGTATGTGGATGCTTGAATTAAATTTTCAATTCAAGCTCTTGGGGGATGCTAAATATTTTTCTGTGATTTTATTTTGCAGAGAATATACCAGAGTCAAATTGATATACTCAAGAGATCATTTACATGCTGCGTGATCATATGACTTGTGTGCCTTCTCGATATATTTTCGCATCCAGAGAATAATTCCACTCCAGTCAGGATGGAACCCGCAACCTTAGGCTTACGAAGCAGATACGCTACCTCTAAGCCACCGGAGACAACCCGGAATTAATGATGTTAAAAGAAATATTTTTATTTAATTAACTTCTAACAGTAAATTATTTATGGAATAAATTGTGCCATAGACAAAGCGATTCTGCTGAACACAAATCCATACAAATTCAGTACATGTTCTGAATTAAAAAGAAAAATCTGAATTTTTCCAAATGAAAAAAATTTTTTACCATTGACAACAGTTACTCATCAACGGTCTGTGAGAAGGTCTTTCTACAAGAATAGTACCATTCCTTTAATATATAATCCTTTCAAATTTGTGTAAATAAAATGTTCAATAAAGACTTATTTTAAATTATTGAAAATATTCTTTAAACTATAAGTTTGATAATTCAATATATAAAATTTTTTTAATGAACAAAATTTAATTTAAACGATATAAACAGTTACTATTTCTTTCTTCTAAAAATAGTATATAAAATACCTATTCACACATTCCTGTATTTATTTTTTTGTAACCAATTTTTTTTGTAAGCCACAGTAACACTTTCTATCCTCACGAAAACCTAACTTGATTATATCTCGTCGGTGGGTGAATAGCAAGAAGCAGTCTTTGGTAGGACACTGAGGAATCTCGCCTGTCTCCGATTCGATTTGGGACCAGGGGACTTTCTAATCAGAAATTCTGCTACAAAACAATGCAAGGTACATAGCAGATTCTTTGGATTGAGACAGGAGGTTGCCTTTGTCACGAAAACATTTCTAAATGTTCAACTTTTTCTTTGAGCAAGACAAAAACACTAAGTATGAAATACCCTATATGTTTCTTGGAAGAAGTTATGAATTGAATCTTAAGGAATGTAAAT